>LPNX010108963.1:669267-679707 GCA_001517045.1 Pseudotsuga menziesii
TTTTTGAGTTTTTGGCCTGAAATGCTGTGGTCGGCACCTGAGACATTTCAGTAGATAACTGAAATGCCTGTTTTGGCGTTCCAAAAAAATGAAATGCTGTTTCAGAATTTTGAAGCGTCGCCAAAACCTTTTGCTGGTGTTTCAAAGGTACATCCCGCCTGAATCTGTTTCTGATCCAGCAAATGGCATTTCCGTGGTCCTCCTTGGGTGTTTCCAGTAACTCAGAATAAAGTGAAAGAATTTTCGATCAAGAGCTGTTCAACATTATCATTTCAAAATCTGTGTTTATTTCTCTTGTTTGTTCATTCTTTCTGGATAATAAACTACTTCCTTTGTGCAGACATTGTAGGTCTTTGTTATTCTGCTACAGATTTGCATATAAATTTCAGATAGGACTACGCACAAGAGTTTTTGAGATTGTAATTATATTTGATTTCATTTGTTTTAGTCAATCATGTGTGCTTTGTTGTGTAGCAAAAATTAAGATTCCCGGAAGGCATTTTATGTTTCTGTTGGCAAAAATGCTACTGGTGTGTTTTTGGCCTTGAAAATTTGTAGGAAAAGATAATTTGCCAGTGCACTTTTTAGGAAATTTGCTGGAATTGCATGCTTTCTGGCAGAAGTTGCTAGAAACACTTATTTTTGCAAGCTCTCTAAGACTCTGGCTTGAAACATATCTGAATATTGTAACTTATTAGTACATATTTATATTCTTTATCAAAAATTCCTTATATATAAATATTTTCATTATTTTGTGGTTCATACTTCTACAGATATGCACAAAATTTTAGGTAATTATTATTGGTAGTAACAGAACATTAAGTTGCATTTAGTGGTCATCTAGCTGGAAATATATAAACAAATTTTAGTTTTGGATGTCAATAGGAATTCCATGAACAATTTTGATTGTAAAGCAACACTATTTATGAGATAACGATCTATCTTGTCTGATCTTAGTTGCCCCAACTGGACAGAATTAGGGCATTGCTTTCAGTAGGGGCATAGTTTGGTTGTGTTAATGAGCTTATGATTTGGCAAAATGCAAATTATTTGAAAGACATTATCTGCAATGCTCATCCATGTCTTACTTCACTTCATTACTACTATAAGAGTTTTGTTGCAATTCAATGTGGATCTCTTATTAAGTTATTTCGAAGTTTTTTGATGTATACGGTGACTCAGGAGCGTTCTTTGGCTCATACCTAGTTGCATTTGGCATGCTTTAATGCAGGTGGGAAGCTGCCCAGTTCCCAAAAGTGAGAGTGGCAGATTTGGACAGAAAGAAGTTGATTAAACAACAGACTCCTTACATGCCGAATATCCCATCTGTTCCAGTCTGCTCAAAAGATTTCCTGCCTTCAAAAGACTGGGAGAGAGAATTTCTTGCAGACTTTTCTGACTTGAGAATGGTAAATCTCCTTAATAGCCTATATGATGAGCTTTCTTGAACATCTTTATTTTGGCTCTTGAAAAGAAAAAAGTATAGCTACTTCATTGTTTTATTTGTTTATTTCAGGTGACAAGCAGTCTTTTACTGTGCATATTGCTTTTCAGGCCCTTTCAAATGTTGAACTGTCAAAGGACCATCAATTAAAGTCATTCCCATCTTATAAAAATAAAGTTCTATTGGAAAAGTTTTGTTTTGGCTCTATATGTAGCTTATCAAGTGATGAAGATTCCTGCCCCCTAGCAGTGGAAAAAGAAGGGGACGAAAATGATACTTTGGAAGACTTGGATTTTGAGTTCACTGAAACAAACAAAGAACTTCAAACAAATGATAAAATTAACTCTGTTGTTAAAGAGCCCATGGAGAATCCCTTAGGGGAGATCAGATCTGCAACCGGCCCTCTGCTTCCAGTTGTGTTGAGTTTGGATGAAATTGCACGGGCCACAGTTTTCAAATATCACGTGCTTTGGCTTGAAAATATAAGCTCTTTGTCAAAGGATCGGGCAGTTTGGCTGTTTGCACTTTGTGCAGTTTTGGATAAGCCACTAGATGCAGAGACGTGTGCTGCAGCAAGAGCTTTGCTAAGAAAATGTTCAAGTTTGAGGGCCAGCAAGAGCAGAGACGATGAAGAACTTGCTGTGTTAAACATCCTTATAACAATAGCAGGCAAATATTTTGGTCAGGCTGAGGATCTGACAACATGAGGAACTTTTTATATCTATTGAACTGACTTATGAGAAGATGCTGTATTTATTGTGGATATACATCTTTCCTGTATGGTCATACTGTTTACATACCCTTGCAACATTTTAGTTCAAGGCATCTTCCGCATCTTATCAGAATGGATGCCCTGTCTGCTTTGCTGATGAGTATTTAACCCCGAAAATTTTGGTCAAGATTTATAAGCATCTGCAGATTCCTTGCTGATGCAGTAAGATACACACACACACACATTCTGGTATCAGAGCTTAGTTTGAAGCTAGGGCCTTGGGGTATAAAATAAGTAATATGTTATAGTTGTGAATGTATATTAGGTTTTGATAAATTTTGTTTATGAAAATTGATTTATTACTCCTTAATCTATCTCCTGATCTATTTTATTCCAGACCTTCGTATTCTTCTTCTGTGGCATTGTAATTTTCTGAAGAAAGGAATTTGAAGTATTATAAAAACCCTTTTTGAATCCACTTAACGATGACAAACATTCAAATTTTTATTAGATTTTAATTGTTTAAAAAAAGGATAAATTTAAATTTAATTTTAATTATGATCAACTAAATGTAAAAAAGTTCCTTCTTCTGTTACCAACATCCACCTCTGCACCTGAACTCAACTCAGGGATCACTATGGGTCAGTATGTTTACTGTTTCATTGTAACAACATTAAACTACTGTTTTATTTAGTTAAGCTTTAATCTTCAACAATTTGTGGAGAACCTAGAGGTACTGTAACTTATGTTTACCCAGGTGGAAACAGAATAGCCCCACTATTCTCTGGTGGCTGCAAGTCTCTTGAATGTGCCTCCGACGTAAATTTAAAAGGATAAATTTAAATTTAATTTTAATTATGATCAATTAAATGTAAAAAAGTTCCTTCTTCTTTTACCAACATCCACCTCTGCACCTGAACTCAACTCAGGGATCACTATGGGCCAGTATGATTACTGTTTCATTGTAACAACATTAAACTACTGTTTTATTTAGTTAAGCTTTAATCTTCAACAATTTGTGGAGAACCTAGAGGTACTGTAACTTATGTTTACCCAGGTGGAAACAGAATAGCCCCTCCATTCTCTGGTGGCTGCAAGTCTCTTGAATGTGCCTCCGACGTGTTCTAAATCATTGTCAATTCCTTGTCAATCCCTTGAGTTGTTACCCAGTTCCTTGGCTCCTAAACCTAAAATGCCTAGCACGTTACTCTCCAAGATACCAATGTTTCCATACTTTGCAGCTCTTTCCACAGAGTTACAGTAGAAGGTCATGCCCTGTTCTAAGACCTCACTGCCAGCTATACTTTGCCATCCTAGCACTTCAAGGCACCCATGAAATATAAGGTAGAAATATAAGATATTTTAATTGTTCGAGCTGATGTCCAGAATCTACATTTAAACATGATCTAGATTCCAATTAGTGTTGATAGGCAGATATTTTTTTTTACAAACACTCAGTATGAACTGCTAAAATCTTTCCGCAGAGTGAAAAACTAGCTCACATGGATGTTAAAAAGAATGTCAATGCTAACGGCCTCTCTGACGACTCGAATAAAGCTTGTGAAGTGGCTCTGGGAAGTTACTGCTTAAACGAGAGTAAACAACCACAATCACAAAAGAAACGGCTTAAACTAGAGTAAACAACTCTGTGACCCCTGTGGCACACCCTGGCACGAATAGAACAGCACCCTTTAGAAACAGTCAGATCGCAAGTGTAGCAGAAATAATGACCTGTCAAAATAGCCTGTCAAACTTTATGGTCATTGTATAATGTTTGAAGCTGAGAGAGTATATCTAGAATGATATTTGCCAGCTGTGATAGCTCCCCTGTATGGCCAAAATGAACATTATGGCGCAGAATTCTGCTAAAACTTATGAAGTATTCAATTTCAACACTTTGTACCACATGATATACCCATGATTCTAAATAGCCTGTTCCTGTTTTTAAATCTTCTCTCCAACAAACCAAAGCCCAAGTTCAGTTTTTAAAGCAGCAGTAAGGATATGATAGCTGGTCTGGTTAAAGAGAACCCCAAAAGTACAAGCGTTTTGTAGAACTCTGGTATTAGTGTTCAATATATTACATTCTTTTAACCATGTTGAGGATCTGCAGGTATACTGTGAATTTGGTGGTATATTTTGTGGATCGACAGCTGCCTGAAGGTTTACTTTTGGAATTTTTAGTCATCTGTTTTTTATCGAGTGCATATGTCTGGTGCCTCTTCTTAGTAAGCATTGCCTAATGGAATAGCTCAACTACATATGTTTTCTATGATTGCAGAAGGAACAGAACGTTCAGGTCCTGGGGGTTCAGTACCCTTATTGCCTATAAATGGTAAAGACAAGGACAGCAGAACTAAAGAAGAACACCATAAGCTCATGAATGGCAATTCAGGGGACTCACCTGACTGGGTATGTGATCGAACTTGTTGGCTTCCATTAAATTCTTTACTTGTGCATTATTCCTTGTTTCAGAATTCCTATTTCTTCACATAGCGTGATGACTTCTTGGTGGCTACCATTAAATTCTATACTCTGGCATTATTCCCTGTTTCATATAGCTAGATAAGTTTAGCATTATTTTGTAAATATGTTACCCTCAAAATGTGTTGTGGAAATTGTTTGCCTTAATTTTATATTTAACCATAGGCTTTGTTGACATCTTTTAAATAACATTTTTGAACATGCCCATTACAGAGACGGAGGTCCCAGGTGAACGGGAAGATACTAGAGGATGGAAGCCCCATTCTTACTGAACTTGTTATGAATGGAACTTGATCTATTTGAGCATTGAAGTGGGCCTGTCTTGTTTTGAGTTAGAAAAAGTGCAATCTGAGCTTTAATATGCTAAGATGCTAGATTGTGGATTAGACTCTTGGAGTTCAAAGTATTTAGAGTGACAATACTAATGATGATTGAATGTATGGTTTCAAAAGAAAGAGCTAAAAGAATTTCAAGTTATGACATGTTTTGTTGTAATGCTTTGCTGTTATTTTCTTGTTTAGGTGATCATCAAGGATATATCTGTGTTCTTATTCTTTAAAGACTGCAGGATTTTCTATATTAATGGACTTTATTGACTCATTGCCTAAAAAAAGGTTAAAAAACAATAGGTATTCAATTTCCAAGTTTATTCACAACCTTCTAAAGCTGGACAAGAATGTTTTAAAAAGGTTGAAGTGCTAATCTTCAAGGATAAGTTACCACATCGGACACTTGAAAATAATGGGGTACATAGTATGAACTTTGGCATGACAACTTGGCTATGAATCTCGAACACTTTAATGGGGATTTTTTTTTTTTTTTTTAAATTCAGAACCGTCGCTTAAGCGACGCTTAATGGATACACCCGTCAATTAACCGACGCTTTATTATGTCGCTTCACCGACGCATATTGGTTCTCTCCATCGCTTAACCGACGGTGTTGCATGTCGCTTCACCGACGCTTAGTTGTTATCTCCGTCGCTTAACCGACGGCTTGTCTCAAAAAAATTTCACTACCGTCGAAGATATTTTGTCGCTTAACCGACGCTTTACATTTAACCAACGGTTACTGAAGTGTCGCTTAACCGACAGTTACTTAGGTGTCAGATAACTGACGACATGTTTCCGACGCTTAAAAAAAAATCAAAGTGTCGTACATGCGACAGAGAAGTGTCGAAAATCCGACATGACGACCGTCAGATTTTTAGTAGAAATGTAGTAGTGTCATTTGTTAACTGGGCCAAATCAAGAAAGTTGAGATGTGCCATGAAAGGGAGGTTTGACCCTAGGTTGATGTGAGATGGGGCAGCCATGGTTGTGGGGTTTTGTAGGTACATAATGCACCTTCATTGCTGGGGGTACTTGTGGCACCATTGTGGATGGGCCAGTGCCCCCAAGTGTGGTGGGAGGCACAGTGTGGGTGGAAGGGCCACTACCCCCATGTATGACAGGAGGGGCAGTGTAGGTGGAAGGGCCATTGCCCCCATGTGTTGCAGGTGGGACAACTTGACTGGTCAATATGGGTGGTGGCAGGTGAATTATCATGGTTTGCATAACTGTGTTGGGGCCACCCATAGGGTTTTCGGTGATAGTTTGTGGTGTGGACATGGGTCCCCTAGCAATTATTATGCCGAAAAATGGATCCGGGTTTGAACCAGCCATGGGGCTTGATGGTGCAGTGTGCAAATATGGTTCAGACTAATATGGGTCTGAATCTGAATCAGAGGCTGTGTGGCCTTCTGATGGTGTCGGAGGTCATCGAGAATGGTCTCTACAATGTCGGTTTAATGATCCAAGCTATGGTGGTTCGCCTCTTAGGCGTGAGGAAGAGTGTGAGGGATCAATTGTGTTAAATTTGAATGTCAAACTGGTGGTAATGATTATTGGACCCTGGTTTCAATGGCTTCCTATTGGTTGTAGGTGGTCACTCAGCCACCAAGACTACCAGAAGACAGCACTTGGCTTTTTCCTCATGGGCGTGCTACTCAATCGGTGGGGGTCTTTTCCCGTTTCGCTTGGAAATTCCTCTCAGCAGCCAGCTACTTTGGGGTTCCCGTGGTACTCCTCACCATGAGTTTTTGGGCTGAGCCCAAGTACTTCCCATGGTTAAGGCAGTCAGGGACTTATATCCTCAAAGACTGCAAATTTTTAACTTAGTGTAAATTTGTAAATTTTACTGGCTCTCTCAGCGTCATGAACTGAGTTGGGTTGATTTATATGGTATGGTGTGTATGTATTTTTGTTTTTCTGTTATATCTAGTGGCTGCAAATGGTTTATGAATATTTTATAGAGTTCATATCATTGTGGATGAAAACAGTAAATAGTAATCATAAATTTTTTAGACATGTACCATTTTTAATCCTAAATTGTGATAGCCTGACTAGGTGACTACCTTACACCTATATTGTTCTTCAACCAGGAGAAGGTGCTGGGATATCAACACAATGGGACTAATCCCATCTATAGATCCATAGGTCACCTTCTGGATGCAAGGTTGGTCAACAGGGAGGATGTTGAGCACCGTGAGAAGCCCTCCTTCTCTACCCCCTCTACCTTCCAAGTCACTTGTTTTTAGTGGCTTCGAACAATATTAGGTGAAGTGCTTATTACTATACGAGCTACGCCCTTCGTCTTATCCCAGAATACCCCAAAGGGTGATGACTGGGTAGAGGAGGAAGGGTTAAGCAATATTTTTTTATTTTAAGTGAGTTTTAGTCAAACCATGTTCGTTAACCCATTAAGTATTTAATATACACTTTGTTCTGTAAATGAAATGGACATAAACATAAATAGAAACATAAATAAAATAGTTTGGATGGATAGAGGCAGATGAGCTGCACTGACAGTCCTTAATTATTAAAAAATCGAATTCTGAGTGACAGATCGCACTTTTCGAGTCAAATGTGGTGAGGGGGTCGCCAAATTTTTCTAGAAATAGGTGAGGGGGTCACTCAGATTTTGTAGACAAAATTAGAATGTCTTCTGGAAGGGGCTCACACCTTTCGGGGCTAAATAGGAAACCTGGTGGCACCTGTAAGGCCCAAATGAGAGACCTAGTCCCCTTTCTGGGCCCGATAAGAGCGACCTACTCCGGAAAGTGAATTTTTTTTTACCTCGAGTCCGATCCGACCGATAGTAACCTGTACTATGGCAAAATGGACTTGGATTTTCTTTGTGGAGGCTTGACACTAACTGAAAATGTAAATAAACAAGAATATAAGCTAGATTTAATCAGAAAACTAAACTAGGGAAAAAACTGAACTAAAAATTGAAATTTTGAAAAAATAGACCCAGGGATCCTATGGGATCGACCTGGTATGGTCGCCAGTTCTGTAGCAGGGATTTATCCCTTACTACAGGGTAGGAATGACTACCTTCCATATATAGGATGGAAGGATAGGTTCCTGGTGGTGAATGCAGAAAATAAAAGTAGAAACGAAATAGGACAGAAATGAAAAATAGCAAAGAAAGAACCCCTCTGCAAACAATGTTAGGGTTCAACTCCAATACCCTGCAAGAACATGTTAGAAATCTACAAACAAACAGTGGATTAGATAAAATCAAATAAACAAAACAAAACAACAAATTATACCTTCTCTTGATGGAATGGGCCACCATGCCCTAGCTTGGAGAAGCACCTCTCTTGGCAGTGGGGGAGTTATGGCTCGAGGGGAGGAAGGATGAGAGGGAGTGTGGGTGTCTTGTGTTGATGTATTTGTAACTTCAGAATGTATTCATCTATGTATCTTATGTATTGTAACCTGATGTTTATTCCAGGATGTATCTATAATATAATTGAGTCATATTGTCATGCCCCGATGTTTCGATCGGGAGGATCAATAATGTAAAAAAGTCATGTCAAGTCATAGTGAGTAACCCTCCGATTGTCTAAGGGTTAAAGTCGCCGCAGTTCTGGGGCACTAGGGTTATTAGACTCTCCTAGTAGAGGTCGGTCCTGGTAGGGTTTTAGTCATGTCGGGATTAGTATAAATAGAGAACTAGAGTCTCTATTTATCACAACAACTCACACACACTCAAGTGTAGCGCATAGTTGAGGAAGGAGAAGACACTGGGGCTAGTCAATAAGAAGATTACTGCTATTGGGAGATCACTTACTGTTTTGGGGCTTTTACTGTTTTGGTGCTGATTCTATCTCTGAGGAAGTTGCGGGGTTTTCTCCTTTATGGTTTCCCCGAGGAAAAACACTATGTTCATTGTCTCTTTTGTTTGATTGTTGTACTTGTGATTCTCTCAGTTAAAGATCCTAATAATGCTAGCTTAATGTTGAAAACTAACATCGTATCGGAGCTAACCTGAGAAGAAGACACTATGCAGCTGCGGGAACTAGGGCTTCCTAGTTTGTGGATCTTCCTCCATAGATTTTCAGCAAAATTAAGGTGGAATAACTCTCCTCCTTAGGGTGCATCTTTCTGTTGAAGCAGAATCCAATTCTGAGGTTTTTAAGCAATATTTTTTTATTTTAAGTGAGTTTTAGTCAAACCATGTTCGTTAACCCATTAAGTATTTAATATACACTTTGTTCTGTAAATGAAATGGACATAAACATAAATAGAAACATAAATAAAATAGTTTGGATGGATAGAGGCAGATGAGCTGCACTGACAGTCCTTAATTATTAAAATATCGAATTCTGAGTGACAAATCGCACTTTTCGAGTCAAATGTGGTGAGGGGGTCGCCAATTTTTTCTAGAAACAGGTGAGGGGGTCACTCATATTTTGTAGACAAAATCAGGATGTCTTCTGGGAGGGGCTCACACCTTTCGGGGCTAAATAGGAAACCTGGTGGCACCTGTAAGGCCCAAATGAGAGACCTAGTCCCCTTTCTGGGCCCGATAAGAGCGACCTACTCCGGAAAGTGAATTTTTTTTTTACCTCGAGTCCGATCCGACCGATAGTAACCTGTACTATGGCAAAATGGACTTGGATTTTCCTTGTGGAGGCTTGACACTAACTGAAAATGTAAATAAACAAGAATATAAGCTAGATTTAATCAGAAAACTAAACTAGGGAAAAAACTGAACTAAAAATTGAAATTTTGAAAAAATAGACCCAGGGATCCTATGGGATCGACCTGGTATGGTCGCCAGTTCTGTAGCAGGGATTTATCCCTTACTACAGGGTAGGAATGACTACCTTCCATACATAGGATGGAAGGATAGGTTCCTGGTGGTGAATGCAGAAAATAAAAGTAGAAACGAAATAGGACAGAAATGAAAAATAGCAAAGAAAGAACCCCTCTGCAAACAATGTTAGGGTTCAACTCCAATACCCTGCAAGAACATGTTAGAAATCTACAAACAAACAGTGGATTAGATAAAATCAAATAAACAAAACAAAACAACAAATTATACCTTCTCTTGATGGAATGGGCCACCATGCCCTAGCTTGGAGAAGCACCTCTCTTGGCAGTGGGGGAGTTATGGCTCGAGGGGAGGAAGGATGAGAGGGAGTGTGGGTGTCTTGTGTTGATGTATTTGTAACTTCAGAATGTATTCATCTATGTATCTTATGTATTGTAACCTGATGTTTATTCCAGGATGTATCTATAATATAATTGAGTCATATTGTCATGCCCCGATGTTTCGATCGGGAGGATCAATAATGTAAAAAAGTCATGTCAAGTCATAGTGAGTAACCCTCCGATTGTCTAAGGGTTAAAGTCGCCGCAGTTCTGGGGAACTAGGGTTATTAGACTCTCCTAGTAGAGGTCGGTCCTGGTAGGGTTTTAGTCATGTCGGGATTAGTATAAATAGAGAACTAGAGTCTCTATTTATCAC
>LPNX010108963.1:679973-725752 GCA_001517045.1 Pseudotsuga menziesii
AAAACTAACATCGTATCGGAGCTAACCTGAGAAGAAGACACTATGCAGCTGCGGGAACTAGGGCTTCCTAGTTTGTGGATCTTCCTCCATAGATTTTCAGCAAAATTAAGGTGGAATAACTCTCCTCCTTAGGGTGCTTCTTTCTGTTGAAGCAGAATCCAATTCTGAGGTTTTTCAGTTTTGGACCCAACACTGCTACCAAAAATTAGGGCTTTTTACAGAAGAGGAATTTTTCAATGAGCCCAGCCCTGGATTGATCTCCTCCCCAAAATCGAAGTTAGGGACAAATTTCAAGGAATTTGGGTGGACAGAACTCCGGAAAAGAAAAACCCTAATTTGCTCCTGAACCAGCTCTACAGGATTTCAACTCAAGTTTCAGATTAACATCTTGAACCTGGTAAGATCTAAAATATTTTGTCTTTCCATTTGAGGTTCTCAGTTAAGATGTCTCATCATACCTAGCTTGATGAAAAGATTTAGGGAGCCGATAACTTCCGAGCCTGGAAGTATAGGATCTCCTTGGTCCTGGAAGAGAATGAATTAGACTCCTACATTCATGAGGAGGTTCTAGTTCCAAAGGGAGATGAGGCAAAGGCCTTACATAAGAAGAGAAGGGTTATGGCAAAGAGAATCATTGCTGATTCTATCAAGGATCACCTTATCCCACAGGTGTCCTCTCTTAGGACACCTAAAGCTATGTTTGATTCCCTAACCAAGTTGTTTGAAGGAAAGAACATAAACCGAAAGATGACTCTGAGAAATCAACTGAAGAATGTGAAGATTCAGAATGCAAAAACTATCCAGTCTTACTTCACAAGGGTTTCTCAGATCAAGGAACAATTAGAAGCTGTTGATGAAGAAGTGGAAAATGCAGAGATTGTGATGACTACCTTGAATGGCCTTCCTAGGTCATGGGATTCTTTCATCCAAGGAATCTATGCTAGAAAGAAGCTAGTCAAGTTCAGCAGACTATGGAAAAAGTGCTCTCAAGAAGAAGCTCGGATAGCAGCTCGAGAAGAGAATATGGGAAGTGAAGATCAAGCTCTCAAATTTCACTCCAAGAGAGGTAGAAGAAGACATCATCACTTCAAAGGTAAGAATCCTCATCATAGAGATAACAATAGGAAGGAAATATCTAGAATAAGATGTTATACATGTGATGAGATAGGGCACTTTGCAAAAGACTTTCCTAAGAGAAAGAACCACTCTCATAGGAAGAAGGGGAACAAAAGAAGAGATCATACTCATGCTGTAGAGGATGATGAACCATCCAAGAAGAGATCTAGATATGAAAGTGAATATTCTTCAAGTGAGGATGAATATGTTTTAATCTCTTCTCTCACAGGTAACATTACTCATGGTAGTGATGATTGGCTTATAGACAGTGGGGCTTCCAAACATATGACTGGATTCAAGGAATCCTTTGTAAGACTGTCAGAACATGAATCACCTCACAAGGTGAAGCTAGGAGATGACTACCAATATCCAATAAAAGGTAGCGGGGAATCATCATATAAACTAGACTCTGGTAAGTTTCTAACAATGAAAGAAGTATTGTTTGTGCTAGGACTCAAGAAGAACCTTCTCTCCATATCAGCATTGGATGCAAAAGGAATGCGAGTTGCATTCATAGATGGTCAAGTCATTATGTGGCCTAAAGGAACGACTATCGATGATGCAGTAGTAATTGGAGAACAAGAAGGAGGATTGTACAAATTGAAGGGCCATCCAGAACAAGCCTTGGTCCATAACACAGTAGAGCCAAATGAGCTTTGGCATAGAATACTTGCACATGTGCATTATAGAGCACTACCTATTGCAAGCAAAGATGTTGAAGGTCTTCCAGAATTCCAAGCAACACATGATGGTGTCTGCAAAGGATGTGTGAAAGTAAGGAATACAAAGAATACATTTCCCAGCAGTGAAAGCAAAGCCAAAGACATACTAGAAATCATCCACTTTGATGTATGCGGTCCTATGTCATGAAACTCACTAAGCGGGTATGCATACTATGTTTATATTATTGATGATTTTTCTAGAAAGACATGGGTTTACTTCTTGAAGAACAAAGACGAAGTATTCATTAAGTTCAAGGAATTCAAAGCCTTGATCGAGAACCATACTGAAAAGAAGATTAAGACTTTTCGATCAGATAACGGCGGAGAATTCACTTCGAATGAATTCAAAGAGCTATGCAAAGAATCAGGGATTAAGAGGGAGTTGTCCACTCCTTATAATCCACAACAAAATGGGATTGCGGAATGGAAGAATAGAACTATCATGGAAGCTGCAAGAGCTATGCTTCATGATCAAGATCTTCCTATGCATCTTTGGGCAGAAGCTGCTAGAACAACGGTATATGTACAAAACCGTACTCCACATAGAGTATTAGAGAACAAGACTCCTGAAGAGGTCTTCTCTGGTAAGAAACCAAAAGTCATCCATATCAGAATATTCTGCTGCCCTGTATACATTCACATTCCAAAAGAGAAGAGAACAAAATTAGATCCTTCAAAAAAGAAGGGTGTATTTGTGGGATACTCTAAAAGCTTGAAGGCTTACATAATATATTTCCCAGGATACAAGAAGATTGACATCAGCAGGGATGTGACATTTAATGAAGACACGGCTTACAACAAATCTAGAAAGAGACCTGCTGAAGAAACTAAAGAAGTAGAAGTAGAAGCACCCAGAATTCATGATACAACCATGAATGAAGAAGTTCAAGAAGAAGATAGAGAATTTGAAGAACCACAAAGACTTGTAGATCCACCTCTGGAGAAGAATCCTCATAAGAGGAAACCTGCTTGGGTATGAGAACTTATCCAAGGTGTGGAAAGATATGGGGCTCCATAAGAGAATCATAGAGAAAGAAAGAGGACCAGATCCTGCTCCAGGTATGTAGCCTTACTATGTGATTTCATTAATAAAGAACCTTCTAGTTATGAAGAAGCGGCATAATGGAAAGAACGGAAGGATGCTATGGTCAAAGAGAACCAATCGATCGTGAAGAATGATGTCTAGGATGTTGTCCCAAGACCAAATGGGAAGCCAGTTGTAACTTCCAAATGGGTCTACAAGATCAAGCATGCTGTGAATGGTAGCATTGAAAAATATAAGGCAAGATTTGTAGCTTGGGGTTTCTCTCAGAAAGAAGGAATAAACTATGAAGAAACCTTTGCACCTATATCCAGATACACTTCCATCATATCAGTACTTGCTCTGGCTGTAGTGATGAAATGGAAGATACACCAGATGGATGTCAAGACTTCTTTCTTGAATGGTGTAGTGGAAGAGGAAGTGTATGTAGAACAACCACTCGGTTTTGAGACACATGATAGGAAGTCTCATGTGTGCAGATTGAAGAACGCTCTGTACAGTTTGAAACAGGCACCTAGAACATGGTACGGCAGAATTGATAGCTTTCTATCTATTTTGGGCTTTACCAAGAGTAAAGCAAATTCCAACCTTTACTATAAGGTTGAAGATGGCCAGCCAGTGATGCTTCTACTATATGTAGATGATTTGTTTGTGACAGGTATGGATGGGTTGATTGCTGATACAAAAAGAAAGCTTGCTGCCGAGTTCGGGATGAAGGACTTGGGTATGATGCATTACTTTCTAGGTATGGAGGTGTGGCAGAGTATAGATGGAATCTTCCTTAGACAAGGGAAGTATGCAGTAGAGATCCTGAAAAGGTTTGGGATGATGGACTGCAAGGATATAGCCACACCAATGGCATCAAACCTGAAGCTACTGAGTGATGCTTCATCATAGTTGGTTGATGCTACGATGTATCGTAAGATGATTGGGTCATTGATGTACCTGACGAACACAAGAGCAGATATTTGCTTTGCTGTGAGCACCTTGAGGCAGTTTCTAACAGATCCGAGACATGTTCACTTGACTGCTGCAAAGCATATTCTGAGGTACCTGAAGGGAACAGTTGACTATGGGCTCAAGTACAATGCAAATCAAAAGATCAACCTGGAGGGTTATGTTGATTCAGATTGGGCAGGCAGTGCCATCGATAGGAAGAGCACTTCAAGGTGTTGCTTCAGTATGGGGTCAGGAGTGATCTCTTGGTTTAGCAGGAAGCAATCTTGTGTGGCACTGAGTACAGCTGAAGTAGAGTATGTTGCAGCTTGTTCAGCTAGTTGTGAGGCAGTATGGCTATGGAAGCTACTGTCTGATTTATTTGATCTCCAGTTGGATGCTACTTGTATACATTGTGACAACCAGAGTTGCATAAAGTTGTCAGAGAATCTAGTGTTCCATGACAAGTCGAAGCATATCAAGATCAAGTACCACTATATCAGGGATATGGTGTAGAGGGGAGTAGTGAATCTCGAGTATGTTGCGACAGAGGAACATATAGCTGATGTATTGACGAAGCCATTGGCTAGGGTGAAGTTTGAGTACTTCAGGGAGAAGCTTGGTGTTTTCCAGATCGAGATTTCCTCCAAGGGAAAGTGATGAGTCCCATAGCCATTCTGTCATGGTGAGAGGATTGCTTCCTTCCATGTCAGATATGAGTTTTGGCCATTCTGTCGAGTAGGATAGATGTAAGGGAAATTGCCATTCCTTGAATGGAGCTGCCTGGTGAGGTACCAGGAACACTCAGTCTAGGAATGAGTAGCCATTCTGATGTGATAGAGGGATGTGTTCCCACTTGATCAGATGTAAGAGATGAGCCATTCTGTCATGGCTAAAGGATTAAGTTCCTTCCATGTCAGATGTGATTGTTGGCCATTCCGACAAGCAGGTTGGATGTAAGAGCAACTACCATTCTCTAGGAGAATGGAGGCACCTGTTCAGTTACCGGGTGGCTCAGTCGAGGAGGACTGGGGGGCATTCTGATATGACTATAGGATTGGTTCCTACAAGATCATATGTGAGTGCAATCCCTTTCATCATTGTGAGCAGGATGTGTTCCTGCCTGGATGAATGTAAGTCCAGAAAATCTTTCATCATTGTGAGCAGGATGTGTTCCCGCTTGGATGAGAGTCTTTCATCATTGTGAGTAAGATGTGGTTCTGGCCTGGGTGGAAGAACAAAGTTATTCCATCATTGTGATCAAGATGTGTGGAAATTTAACCCAGGTGTTAGAACAATTACACTCACAAAAATTGCCAATTACACGTGCAAATTACACACAAAGGAGACTGAATATGGAGCATAACACTAATCTATATTGAATAAGTGTACAATAGCCAACCCTGTGAAGTCATAGGCTGCCACAATAAATAATTACATGATATATTTGAATGCATAAGGATTCCATTCAAATTTGGTCAAAAGTAGGCTTACTAAATCTAAGCAAATCCCCCATGGGTGCCTAAAGCAGTTTCCAAATCTGTCTAGGAGCTCACGAATTGGAAAAATAAATTAGGCAAGCTAATAGATGATGGAAGGACAACTAATACATGATTTTCTTAGGAGAAAAGAGTGGAGGATGATGAGGACAAAAAACAAGTTAACTTCACCTAGTCAAACTTTCCCAATTGCCTTAAAACTCATAAAAAGCAGGAAATAAAGCAGAAAAAACAGACATGGGCTAGGAAGGCCAGGAATAAAGTAGATTTGATTCTAGGTGGTTTTCCAAGTGCTCCATGACTCAAATTTATCAAGTTTTACCACTTTGGATGTGTGGAGGACAACTTGCATAAGGTGGAACATGGAAACTAGGCAAATAAGACAAAAATTGGATTAATTAATGTCTAAGGTGATTAACTATGGGTTGATTATTCTAACACCCCCCCTTAAGCCTGAATTATGAGTAAAATATCAGAAAATTATAGGGCCTAGCAACAAGGCTTAGTCACCCTTTACATACTGCATGTCCATTTAACCAAGGAAAGAGGCAAAAACCTAGTGGGAAAAATCCTCCCTTAAAACATGGACAGTAAAACAAAATTTGGAAATCTTGTCATCACTCATGCTTCACAGCATGATCAGAAATCCCCAGCAGTGATTTGAGATTGTTGAATTTCTTCTCACAAAAAACTTTGGTGAAGATATTTGCTACTTGTTCTAAAGATGAACAGAAGAGTAGGTGAATGGTGCCATCATGCACAAGCTGTCTGATGTAGTGCATATGGATCTCAATGTGTTTGGTTCTCTATCTCTGAACTGGATCATTGCAGATTTGAATGGTACTCTGATTATCACAATAGATAGTAGTTGAGTATTCTGATTCGAAGCCACACTCACCAAGTAACCCCTGCAACCATAAACATTGATTTGTTGCAATTACAACTCCTCTGTACTCTGCTTTTATAGATGAGAGTGCAATGGCACTCCGTTTCTTTCTTGACCAATTGATTGGCCCTTCAGCAAGCATGAACACATATCCTGATGTTGACTTTCAATCTTTGTTGTCACCTTCCCAATCACTGTCAGTAAACCCAATCAAATCAAGATCAGATTTAGCTTTGTAGAAGATCCCATGAGTCCTTGTTCCCTGAACAAAGTTAAGGATCATTTTGGCTGCTCTCCAATGGATCTCATGAGGCTGATCCATGTATCTTGAAGCCACACTTACTGCATAATAAATATCAGGTCGAGTATGTGTAAGATACAACAAACATCCAATCAATTGCCTATACAGTGTATTGTTTACCATAGGTGAAGAATCAGCTTCTTCAAGCTTAACTCCTGAAAGGAAAGGAGTCTTGCTTGGCTTGCAATCCTTCATGTTGAATTTGTTCAGCAAATCCAAGGCATACTTGGACTGATGTAATTTTATTCCATATTTGGTTTGAGCAATCTCGAGCCCCAAGAATTGGCTCAATAAGACCAAATCAGTCATTGAGAAGGCATGGTTCATTGCATCCTTCAAGGAGGCAATTTCATCCTTTGAGATTCCTGTAATGAGAAGGTCATCAACATACAAAACAATGATCATTAATGAACCATGAATCAGCTTCAAATAGACATTTGGATCTGACTTGCATCGAACAAAATTCAATGATAGCAGAAAGCTATCAATCTTGGCATACCAAGCCCTGGGGGCTTGCTTAAGCCCATACAATGATTATTTAGCCTGCACACAAGAGATGGAGTAGTAGAAAATCCTTGAGGCTGCTGCATGTAAATCTCTTCAGTGAGATCTCCATTCAGGAAATCACACTTCACATCCATGTGGTGTACCTCCCACTACTTTGAAGCTGCAATGGCTAAGGCTAGCCTGATGGAGTCCATCTTTGCCACTGGTTAAAAGGTCTCATTGTAGTCTATGCCATGTACCTGTGATTAGCCCTTGGCCACCAATCTGGCCTTGTATTTCAAAGGTGAACCATCACCATCAAATTTGGTTTTGTAAACCCACTTACACTGAACTAGCTTCCTCCCTGGGGGAAGATCAACCAGCTCCCAAGTGTTGTTCTTCTGGAGTGAGATGAACTCTTCTTTCATGGATGTTTGCCATCTTGGATCATTTGCTGCATCTTCATATGTTTGTGGGTCTGATTCAACCATCATATAGCATTTCTCTGCAAACGTAGGATCTTTCATGCACAGAGCACTCTCAAATTGAGATCTAGTCCTCCTAGGATCATTAAGATTTACAACTAGTTCTCTAGATGCATGAATGGTCTTTTCTGCCCATTTTGGTCTTGTAGGAATGTTAGGATCTGAAATTAAATCATCATTATTGGACATATCAGAATTAGCAATTTCAACTATCTCTTCACTTATATTCAAAGGTTCTGGTGGTGAAGAGGATTCTCCAACTTCCATTGCTGCTAGGGGCTCTTCTTGGAACTGAACACACCTTTCAATGAAGGCTTTGTTTGTTATCAAATTGATCAGCTTGTACCCTTTTGAATCTTTAGAGTACCCAACAAATAGACACTCTTGGATTTGGGGCTGCAAAGCCTTCCTCTTTTCTGTTGGAATTCTAGCCCAAGCCCTTGAGCCAAAAATCCTGAAATGGGTCACATCTGGCTTGTGACCACTCCATGCTTCGAAAGGAGTCATACCATCAAGATGTTTATGAGGCACCCTATTCTGGATATAGGCCACAAAATTTATAGCTTTGGCCCAAAAATTTGGTGGCAAAGTCTTAGCCTCCATCATGCATGTTGCCATCTCTTTCAGTGATATGTTCTTCCTCTCAGCAACACCATTTTGTTGTGGTGTGTAAGGGATAGAATGCTGCATATAAATACCTGCATCTGTAAAATATTGAATGAACTCAGACTTGACATACTCAACACCATTGTCATATCTGAGGACCTTGATTTTCCTCCCATACCGGTTTTCCACCAAAGCCTTCAAGACTTTGAAGAGGCCAAAAACTTCAAACTTGTGTTTCAGGAAGTAAACCCAGCAATACCTGGAAAATTCATCTATGAATGTTAATGCATATTTGTCCTGACTCATTGACATATGAGGAAATGGGACAGCAACATCACTGTGGATCAACTCAAGAGGTGCAGAGGTTCTCTCATGATCACTAGCTTTCTCAAATTTATGCTCTGGGTGTTTTCCTAGGATGCAACCTTGACAGACTCCTTTTGAAAACTTAATCTTTGGTAACCCTATGACCATTTCTTTTTCACTAAGATCAGAAAGATACTTGTAATTGAGGTGGCCAAATATTTCATGCCAAAGCTTGCTTTCCTCATTAGCATGAATCAAAAGAGCAGAGGGGTTTGAGTAGGGTAGGACGTGTGAGAACATGTATACCTTCGAAGTGTGATTTGCAACTCCTTTTGCAATGACTTTACCACTTGATATCTATGTGATCTCAAATTCATCAAGGGAGAATATGACCTTCTTTGGAGACCCTGTGTGGGTCATCTGATACACTGATAAGACGTTAGAGGCAAGACCTGGAACATACAATACATTGCTGAACTTACCATGGTCAATATCAATCCTCCCTTTGCCCAAACTTTCAGTGAGAGAGTCATCTCCCAATACAATTGGTGGAACTTTCGACATGTCAAGTGAGGTGAATGCCTCCTTGGTCAAAACCATATGTCTTGAAGCTCTAGAATCAATGATGAAACTAGGTAAGCTTGATGTGCCAGCAACCAATGCATGAACTCTCTCTCTGTCTTCTGAATTTGATCCCCCTTCCCTCTTCTTTGAGCTATCTGGAAGGGAGATGCCATTCTTCTCCAGGAGTTGGGTTAGCATGTCTATTTGCTTCTTCATACAGGAGCTTTCAGAATGATTTCCCTTACTGCAGTATGCGCACTTGCTCATTTCTCCTTTGTTCTTCTTCTTTTGGGGGTTCTTCTTGGAACCTTGAGGCTCCTCTGGAGACTTGTTCTTGTCTCTCTTTTGCTCAGGTGGCTTCTTAGCTTTCTTCTTGCCTTTTGAATCAACCCTCGAATCTCTAGCAACCAGAGCTTGGTCTTTGGAAGGTTTGATGGTGCCCATCATCACCAATTTATCTTGTTCTTGTGTGAGAGATTCCATGAAATCTGCAAGGCTAGGCATTTTACAGGCTTGAGCTGTCAACTTTGTGGCATGGAAGGTTGAAATAAACACTGAATATTCAGGGCCAAGCTTTGAGAGTATGGCCAAAACCAGTTGCTCATCCTTCTTTTCGATCCCACATTGTTTTAGTTGCAAAACAAGGGCTTTGAACTTGGAAAAATAGAGTTGCGGGGATTCAAAGCTATTGGGACTTAGGGAGATCAATTCATTTTCAATTTGATGTCCCCTCATATCATTTGTCTTACCAAAAATCTCAACAAGCTTCTCCCATACTTCATTTGGTGATGTTAATCCATTAAGATGGAAAAGGAGGTCTCTGGATATGCTCAGACACAGGAGACCATAGGCCTCGTCCCTCTTGTTGTGCCATTTAATCTTCTCTGCAGCTGCATTGGGATATGCTTCTATTGCCATAGTCACTCTATAGAGGCCTTTCGCTCTCAATATTATCTCCATCTCTGCTTTCCATGCAAAGAAATTAAATGGAGTCAAGATGATCTTCTGAGATTGATCCATAGCTCAGAAATTGTCCCTTCAGTCAGCAGAATGCTCCTAGTCAATGATGGAGAACCTACAATAAAAAATTGGAAGGAGAAAAATCAATCTACAAAGTCTCTAATACCATGTGGAAATTGAACCCAGGTGTTATAACAATTACACTCACAAAAATTGCCAATTACACATGCAAATTACACACAAAGGAGACTGAATATGGAGCATAACACTAATCTGTATTGAATAAGTGTACAATAGCCAACCCTATGAATTCATAGGCTTCCATAATAAGTAATTACCTGAGAGATTTGAATGCATAAGGATGCCATTCAAATTTGGTCAAAAGTAGGCTTACTAAATCTAAGAAAACCCCCCATAGGTGCATAAAGCAGTTTCCAAATCTGTCTAGGAGCTCACGAATTGGAAAAATCAATTAGGAAAGATAATAGATGATGGAAGGACAAATCATACATGCTTTTCTTAGAAGAAAAGAGTGGAGGATGATGAGGACAAAAAACAAGTTAACTTCACCTAGTCAAACTTTCCCAATTGCCTTAAAACTCAGAAAAAGCAGGCAATAAAGCAGAAAAAGCAGACATGTGCTAGGAAGGCCAGGCATAAAGCAGATTTGATTCCAAGTGGTTTCCAAAGCGCTCCATGACTCAAATTTAGCAAGTTTGACCACTTTGGATGTGTGGAGGACAACTTGCACAAGGTGGAATATGGAAACTAGGCAAATAAGACAAAAATTGGATTAATTAATGTCTAAGTTGATTAACTATGGGTTGATTATTCTAACAGGATGTGGTTCTGGCCTGGATGAAAGTGAGGAAATATTCCATCATTGTGAGCAAGATGTAGTTCCGGCTTGGGTGAAAGAACAGAGTTCTTTCATCATTGTGAGCAGGATGTGGTTCCAGCCTGGATGGAAGTGCAGAACTCTTCCATCATTGTGAGCAGGATGTGATCCATCTTAGATGGATGTGAGTACTATGCCCTTCTGATGAGTAGGTCAGATGTAAGTGATGAATCCCTTTCACACATGATAGTAGTTGTGTCCCATCATGTCGGTGAATGTGAGTGTTGGGCCCTTCTGACGAGTAGGTTAGATATAAGTGTTGAAGAAGACCTACATGGAGGCTAGGCCTACAACCAGCATGAAAAAGGACTGGATCTGTAGAACTTCCTGTGATGAAAAGAATCATGAGATAGCACCAGGGATGATTCAGATCCAGTGATGATCGAGATCCAGTGATGATTAAGATCCAGTGATGATGATCTAGCAGTGATGATCCAGATTGAGTGATGATCGAGATCCAGTGATGATCCAGATCGAGTGATGATGCCTAATGATGATCTAGATAGAGTGATGATCCAGATCCAGTGATGATGCCTCATGATGATCCTGATCGAGTGATGATCCAGATCGAGTGATGATGCCTCATGATGATCCAGATCCAGTGATGATGTCCAATGATGATCCAGATCCAATGACTTGAAGATGAAGATGAATTGAAGACTCAAGAAGACCTGAGATGCAGATGATGAGATGATCCAGTTGATATAGAGAAGAAGACCAATGCTGAAAATTGTGTCAAAAGAATACCTTCCTAGTTAAGAGGGAGTGTTGATGTATTTGTAACTTCGGAATGTATTCATCTATGTATCTTATGTATTTTAACCTAATGTTTATTTCGAGATGTATCTATAATATAATTGAGTCATATTTTCATGCCCCGATGTTCCAATCGGGAGGATCAATAATGTAAACAAGTCATGTCAAGTCATAGTAAGTAACCCTCCGATTGTCTAAGGGTTAAAGTCCCCGCAGTTTCGGGGCACTAAGGTTATTAGACTCTCCTAGCAGAGGTCTTTCTTGGTAGGGTTTTAGTCATGTCAGGATTAGTATAAATAGAGAACTGGAGTCTCTATTTATCACAACAACTCACACACTCTCAAGTGTAGCGCATAGTTGAGGAAGGAGAAAACACTGGGGCTAGTCAGGAAGAAGATTATTGCTGTTGGGAGATCACTTACTGTTTTGGTGATTTTACTATTTTGGTGCTGATTCTATCTCTAAGGAAGTTATGGGGTTTTCTCCTTTATGGTTTCCCTGAGGAAAAACACTGTGTTCATTGTCTCTTGTGTTTGATTGCTGTACTTGTTATTCTCTTAGTTAAAGATCCTAATAATGCTAGCTTAATGTTGAAAAACTAACATATTGAGAGATAAAGGGTCTCAAGACATCCACTCAGGAAGCATAACAATATGCAAGAGAGAAGTGTTTTGAGAGTGACCCCCACCCCTCTATTTATAGATTTTTGGGGCTTTTTAGGGTTTTAAGCCCTCTGGTTGGGGCTTTAGCCCCTTTTTTGGGCTTTTAGCCCCTTCCACCCTATCTTTAGCTCCTTTTGGGTTTTTTAGCTCCTTTGAGGGGTTTTAGCCCCTTTTTGGAGGCTTTAGCCCCTAGAAGAACTATTTAGGCTCTTTTTTGGGGTTTCTAAGCCCTTTTACTCATTCTTAAGCCTTTTTGAGGGTGTGGGGGTCCAATGGGGTGAAATGAGGGTCGTGCATGGGTGTCCTTGGGTGGTGTAGGCCTTGTAGAGCTAAGTGAGGGATTTTTTGGGTTAACAGTCCAAACTTGAGTCTCTCTTTGGAGTGCAAGATGAATTAAGAGTGTATCAGTTGGAGAATGAGTTATTCTCATTGAGTCCAATCATGCACTAGTTCATTTAGCAATGATGTGCTCACCCCTATATATATCTATGTTTTATCCTTATTCCAAAAAGTTATCTGAATGCTTGGGGAGAAATGGTAATAGAATAGAAAGTAACCCTCTCTCCCTCTCTAGATATTGTGGCAGTGCGAAGGGGGAGGGAGAACCCACCCAAGCTCCTCATACCAGGTAATATTGAAAGGATTAACATTTCATACGAATGTAGAATATTTATCCATCAATGCTATCTATCTATAATCAATCAGGAGTTCGAGCAGGCAGCGCAGGACGCATCATTAAACAAATATTCTTAGCATATCTTGTGTTGATGCCTATATTAACGTATTATAAAACCTAGCATTTATATGTTCGGATAAAGGAAGTTAATACTCGGTATAATGAGTGCATTGGGTGTTATTACCTCACTGGAGATCAACTATGATTCTATTGAGGGTTTCTTCACCAAATTCAAATAACTTGTTCTATTTCTCAAGAAATATGGGATTAACAAAAATGAATATCAATTGATCCTTTCCATTCTATTGAATTTGGGTCCTAAATACTTTTTTTGTGTGTCTACTTTTCATGCTACTAGGCTTGCTATTTCTAATTGGAAAAATGTATTCTTTGAGTACATTCTTTGATTCACTGACAAAGGAGAAAGATAAATTGATCCATATGGGTGTTCTTATATCCTCCAAGGGAAAGGATCATACTCTCATAATTCAAGGAATCAATAATATCAAATCCAAAGAGAAGCAAATTGTGAAAGATAATAAGCCAAAGTCATATAATGAAGATGACAATTCGAAGCCTACTGATGAAGGTTCAATAAAGAAATTCAAGAAGAAAGGAAGTACATCCAAGTGTTCTTAATGCAGCAATGGATTTCATCCTGAGAAGAAATGTTTCAAGAAGAATATGGACATCATGTCTCAGATTCTTGAGAAGTACAACATCAAAGTTCCAGATGAGCTAGAGAAGCTTGTTGAATCTTCAGAACACTGCCATAGTGCACAGTTCCAAGGTGATATAAACTATTCCTTGAGTGCCAGAGTTCAAGAATTTACTCACATATATGATAATATTTAACTTATGATATATCAGAATCATAAATATCATTTTCTTTATTTCATAATCCACCTATCAGTATCCTAGATCCATCTCCTAATGATTATGATTTTTCACTAGATCCTGACTTGTCTTTAAGCAACTCTTCCTCACTTCATTCAAATGATAATACAAACCCCAAGTTCAATATTTGATTCGTACCATATACCATACCTATGAATACTCCTAAGACTATACAAAACCCAAGTTCACTAGTTGATTCATCATTGGTTTCTTATGTAGTGTTACTTATATCAAATGGTTTCAAGTCTTTCCTATTTTTCACTGGTTGGTTATATATGACTTTATTAATCATTGAAATTATATTACAAATGTGTGTATATTTTCTAAACACTTCTTTTTCATATCTCAAGTCCATCCATCATTCATATTTTTACGCTCATCAATTTTCCCTAGTTGCTCATCATTTTCCTAGTCTAGCCCCATATCCTCATGGAGGCACTGAAGTATTTGTATTTGATGTTCCATATGATAATATTTCTTATTTATCAGAGTATTTTTATCCTCATATCATATATGGGAAGGTGCTACATTATATTGAAAAAAATGATATGTGATCCACATCACAATTTTGCAGTTATACAAGGAACTGATTGTGTTATTGATTGTCTTAATTTTTGTACTCTTTGGGAAGGAGTATAGACATATCTCTTTTAATTTTTAGATTTTTTTTTATATCATAGTTTTTTAGAAGCAATAAGCATTCATATAATGCTCCCACTTCATCATATGATGAGATACAACGAGTCTATCCTCTTCCTTCTTGTAGATTCTACACTCTGGCGCATAATCATGGAGTTCATGATTTCTTCATCAAAGTATTTCACTAGAAGTAGTTCATTAAGCTCATTCAAGTGAATATAAAGACATAATTTAAGACATATTTCAAATTTTGTGCCTTATCCTTTCTTGAGGGAGGACTTTCCCCATGTGGTTTTGCCTCTTTCCTCACCTTTTTTGGACATGAATAATTGTAAAGGGTGTTCATAGCCTTGTTGTGAGTCCTATATGAACCTATATACACCTATATGCATCTGATTATTTTAGACATATCATCATAAAGTCATACTTAAAGGGGGTGTGGGAATATCATAAACCCATTTCATAATTAGGATAAAATATTTAATCTTTTTTATTAAATTCCTACCTACTAGCCTAGATAGTTGGCATCCACTTGCACCACTTGGTCAATAATTTCCATATACCCTAGAAGCACCTTTATATTGATTTTGGAATCATATTGTCCACTTTATTGGCTTCCAGAATTAGTAATTGTTCCTTCCTGCAGATTCTGTCTTTATTCTTCTTTATTCCATCTTTTCTGTGGATAAGGTAAAGCTAGTCAACCAGGAAATTGCTATCTTTTGTTTCCAACACATACTCCATTATTTTCTCTCCATATTTCATGGTTAGCATGTTTTTACATCACTCATGACAATTCACTCATGTTTCAGCCAATTTGTGAGGTCCTTGACATATTTGGAAAGTGTTTTAGCCACCTATGGGGGTTTATCATATTTGCTAAGTCTACTCTATGAGCTAGCATGAGTTTCCTCCTAAGAAACTTGAATATACCTATGAAGGATGTATTATTTATGTACACTAATTTGATCAATAATACAATGTAAATATATTGGATCATTCTTCACTTTTCTTGTATCTATTCTTACTATTCATCTCTCCATTTTTCCTTCTTCATGCTTGTGAGAATTATCTTTGTAGCAATATCTACCTCCTGTGATTCTTATTTGCATCAAGGATCATTTTCTACATGGTATTAGAGCTGCAAATTCTACAGAATGTACATTGATTTGTTGACTTTGATTGGGATGGAGATATGGATCGTAAAATATCTACAAGTAGGCACATGTTTAAGCTATTTGGAGGTGTTATCAGTCGAATTAATTAGAAACATGTTGTAGTGGCACTATAAACTATTGAATTTTAATACATGGAATCCATTAATACAAGTAAACAGGTTGTATGGTTGCATAAATTGTGTTTAGCCATTGGGTTTTAACAACAAGTTGCGAGGTTAGATTGTGACAACCATAGTGTAATATTCCTGGAAAAGAACCTTGATTATCAGTAATTAATAAGACATATTGATGTGAAATATCACTTTGTTAGAGACATGGTTGAAAGAAAGAAAGTATTGTTGGATAAATTTCACAAATTGGAAAATATTGTAGATTCATTAGAAAAATATGCAAGCAATGAGAAGTTTTCTTGGTGTAGAGAAGCAATGGTCATTCGTTCCCTATATTATTGATATGATAAAAAAAACAAGTAGGAGAATGTTGGGTATGTGTTATATTTTATGCATGACTACCCACCTTTTGGAGAGGGTTCAGGGGATGGCTCCCAAATGAAGGTGGTCTGGGGGGCCTCCCACTTGGATGGGGGCATGGAAATTTTTTTGGGTTGTTTTTTCCCCTTTTTTGGATATTTTCGACCAATGGTTTTTGTGCCATTGTAATCTAATTTTTGTTTGGGAATTAGGGTTTATAGGTTGGTGAATACATATGTATCGTATTGTAAACGTTTGAGTTAATATAATGGAAAAAATAAATCAATAAAGAAGTGAATTTTTAAGTTAAGTTGGTTTTTCCCTTCAGGGTTTTTAAGGTAAATGTCTAGGTACTTTGTGTGATTGTCATGTTGTAATACCCCAATTGTTAAGCCCCAGACTTATGATCCTTCATGTGACTTGTGTTATTTTTCATTATGGACTTATGATATTTTATATGATTGTGGAATTATGCTCATTTGCATGATTAATTCGATTAAGGACTTATTATTAATGTTTGATAACACGAATTTGGACTTTGGCACTACTATTAATGTTAATGTTATTACTGTAATCTATGCTCTGTTTGAATGTTGTTAATGATTGATTAAATAAACATCTAGCTCAACAAAGGAAACTAAAGGAGTATTGGAGACCATGGAATCCACAAAGTGAGGGGAAATGGGGACTTCCTTGGTGCCTTGTAACTTGCTGTTGGCTTGACTATTTCCATCCCAATTCATATTTGCACCTTTGTGAGATTAATAATGTACAATTAGCCCTATTCTCAATAATTATGGACTATGGAGTTAATATTTCATATTGTGCACACCTTAGAGGGCACATCTTTCCTAGGGAACCCTCAGGAAAATATTCCCTCACATTTATGTGTTTATGGTCATTTATGAGCCCTTTTCCTAGTTTTTAGGGGTTATAAGATATTTTCTAGCTTCCACTCTTACACCATGCATTGATGATCCTATTTTTGTGCTTCCATGATATTTATGACCCTATTAGAGGCCCTTTCTCACCTATTTCGACCTCCTTGATGTTCAGTAACCCCCTTTATGAATAAGTGTGCCTCCATGTGCTCTTCATGGCTCCACTCCTTAGCTTTTGGGTAACTCCTCCTCATGGTGCTAATTTGAGAAAGGTAATATTTTCACTAAGCCACCACTCCACTAATTCAAGCTAATTATCCATGATGAATCTTAAACCTTACCTCTCTCTAATTTGGGTTGATCCCTTTGGGTTAGATTTTTCCTCCTTATGCTATAAATTCATATTCCATCTCCTTGTTGAAGTTAATCTTGAACTTTGGACCATGTGACTTATGCTATCTAACCATGTTGGAAAGTTGATATTATTGAGAGTGTGTTCAGACTTAGAGTGAGTTTATTTGTTTCCATTTTACTCCATTATATCAATCTACTATTCCAATTTCTCATAAAGAAATCCAAGAAATGGGAATGGCGAGCTAGGTCACATCCCATAGCAAGTGGAGACAGACAGGAAAGTATTAGTGGGAAGCATTGTGTCTCTCAGAAGAGGTATTTTTGAGAGTAGTGAGGCTAAGTAAGAATCTACCCATGGATCCATGGTCTCAGCTCAAGGGTGACCTATTCAAGCGAGGAAGGCTTGACGGTGTCTACGACTGGGAGGAAAGTTGTCCTGCTGCAGCCAGTTGCCCATATTTTGAGATAAGTATTTTTGTTATGTTATGTTTTCCTTACATTATTTTTTTTGGTATATGTGAAATGATGGTTGATTGGTTGTTTGAGTGATCATGTATTGAATTTCAGGATCAGCATGGAGGAAGGATGAATCTCATATAATATGGAATTCAGTTTCTCTTCTCGATACCTTCTTTCGATTCTTCTTCCTCTTAACCAAAAAATTGTAATTTTGGCTCTATTGTATTGAGAGGGGTGCAACCATATTATATGGTTCGACCATATATTATCATTTATGTGTTGTGATACATGTTCCATTACGTCTGGAGCAACGTTTCCAGTGAACAAAACCTTTCTTTTCATTGAAAAAACTTTCCGGATGACCAAGATATGTTTGTTTTGGTCCAACAGTTTTTCGGTGCTAAGATGAGCACACCTGTCATTTGATTGTAAATCATTTGTTTGCATATTTGTTCTTAGTTGTAGATATGAGGATGAGTGATGTATTCTATATGTAAAATAAATTGATGTCCGTAGGGTGGTATCAATATGATCTTATTTTTATTAGTGAGAGATGACTATAGGGGGGCAGCCATCGGGAGCCAATTTTGAGGGATGAAGTTGCAGCCGATGTTCTTTGTTTGCTATGGTTTCGGTGTGGCTGTATATTGCAGCCTATGGATTTTCCATAATATGTGGTTTTCCTTCCTCTTTATGGTCAATAAAAACACTGAAAAAGTAGATTAATTTGAAAATAATCAATGACATTAATACTTGATTATTCATAAACTATGCTATTAAACAAACCAAAAATATATAAATTAGCTATTCACATTGAATATGATGTTTAGCATGTATTATTGATTTTTTTGTTTCAATTACGACCTTTATCTTGCACTTAGGAAATTATTAATTGAGTGTCGTAATTAATTATTTAATTAAGTGGCGTATTTAAATAATTAAGTGTCACAACCTTAGTTATAATTCAATCTCTAGAATTAAAAGTTTTGATTTATTTGGTGAATGGTTAGTTGGATCAATAGTAATTTATCTATATCCATTGTTTTCAAGTCACCATTGGGCCTTCTGCGAAGTTTCAAGTCACCTTGTAAGCATGCATTTGCATTAGATAGCTTGGATGCATGCACCTTAGTATAATTTCACATGTGAGTTAATTAAATTTTTAGATTGGGATGGTTATGGACCTGAAGTTCATCCATTAAGGGGAAATATTGGAAGGATTTCTACCCCCCCTCCCCCTGTCCAACTAGGTAGATTGTAACCAAGAAATGTTGTCTAGTTACTTTATAAACAAGAAGAAAAATAGTTTTTTTAATGATAATGAACTTATACTAATGTGTAGTTTACTTATAGAATGTTAATAATCAACACATTGTAGTTCCCAGTGATTGATTGAGAAAGCGGTGTGACTACTACAACTGATATTTTAATCAAACCTCTGAAGACTAAGTATTCAACAAGTAAAAGATCAATAGTAGGAATTCAGAGTTTGGGGATGGATATTGAGGAAGGATAGAGACCATATAGTCCAGAAGAGGAGTTTGTTGATGGAATAAGGTAAACCAGACATAAGAGGAGCAGTGAACCATTAATCTTGGATGATTTAGTGAGGAAGTGTAGAGAGGATAATGAAAGAATAATTCATATCTAAGAGTAGATTATGAATGATCTAAAATCATTGAAGATCATCCAAATATCCGCTGAAAAGAGTCATAAAATAGGTTATGTGAGGTCTAGATCATCTTCAAGGAGACCTTATAACTCATAGAGAAAGAAGGGGTATGCATCAAGCGGTATAGAGAGAAGTCCTGAAATATGTCCAGTGAGACACAAGAAGAGGAGGTTTAACCAAGATGAACTAGTAGGAGAGTTGAGAAGAATCAAGCCCCCAAATTTTGACAGAGAAGTAAATCAAGGAGAATATATTGAAGAATGGTTGTTAGGACTTAGGAAATTATTCCAGTTGCATCAGTATACACCTAATATGGAGGCAAGAGTATCTATATACCATCTGCAAGGTAAAGCATCTATCTAGTGGGATCAACTGGTTAAGTTGAAAGACATCAATGAAGACAAAATATCTTGGAGGAAGGTTAAGAAATACTTTCAGAAAGAGTAGCTCTCTAAGCACTACTATGACAAGAATATGGAGCAATTATTTGATCTTAAGTTGGGAAGCATGACTATGGAGGCCTATGAGAAAAATTTTCTAGAACTTTTGAACTATGCGGACTTTATCAAATATGAGAAGGTAAAGATTCAAAGGTTCTTAAGTGGCCTTCCTAAATATTATACATATAAAATCCAGTGTCATAGACCAAAGAACCTTAAGGATGCCATATGGAAGGAAAAACACTTATATGAACAAAATAAGAGCAAGGCCCTATATCAAAATTGGAAAGATATGAAGAAAAACCAACAGGATCAGAGAAATAAATGTTTCCATTCTTCAAATTTCAGAAACAATAATTCTTACCAATAAGGACAGGTAAATGAAGATCCTTCAGGGAAAAAACCACATGTGGAATATTGGATATGCAAGGAAAATCACTTTTCCAGTTAGTCTCTATGTAAGAAAAATAATCTTCACAAAATTCAAGAGGCTTCAAATGTTGGATATGTAGATGGAAGTGTTCAAAGGATCTATGCAACCCTAAATGGGAGGCAAGCTGACCACCAATCCTAAATGATTGAAGTAGTGGGTAATATTACTAATAAAACCATAACTATTTTGATTGATTCGAGAGTTAGCAATAGTTACATTTCACCTAATCTTGTTGAGAAATGTCATTTAAAGAAAATTAAACTTGAAACAACAAGTCTAGTAGAGTTAGCTACAAGAGCTAGGAGGAAAATCACTAAATTTGTAAAAGTGTGACCTTTAGAAATGAATGGAATGAAAACCTTTGAAGACTTAAACATCATACCCTTGGGGTCATATGATGTATTAATGGGCATGGATTGGTTGGATGCACACCATGCAGTTTTGGATTGACGTAATAAAGCTTATACTTGTTTGTATGAAGAAGGGAACCAAGTGACAATAAAAGGAATACCTAGACCCATATCCCTGAGGAAGATAACATATATACAATTGAAGAAATGTCTTAGAAAGGGATACCAATTATATGCAATTCATGTGGAAGAATAAAAAGAGGGAAAAGAGCCAGAGCTGCTGGATTATCCAATACTACAAAAGTTTGTAGATATATTTAAAGAATCGCTAGGAATACCTTCTAAGAGGGACATTGATTTTTCTATCGACTTGGTGTTGGGAACAATACCTTAATCTACATAACCTTATAGAATGAGTAATCCAGAGTTAAAGGAATTACAAATGCAATTTGAGGAGCTACTAAAGAAAGGTTACATAAGGCCTAGTGTTTCACCTTGGGGAGCTCTTGTGTTATTTGTGAAGAAGAAAGATGGAACTCTAAGAATTTCCATAGATAATAGACAATTGAACAAAGAAACAATTAAAAACAAGTACCCCTTTCCAAGAATTGATGACTTGTTTGATCAATTGAGAGAATCCAAGGTGTTTTCAAAAATATATTTGAGGTCGGGATACTACAAAATTACAATTAAGAATGAGGATATTAGTAATACAACATTCAGAACAAGGTATGGAAAATATAAGTTCACAATAGTACCTTTTAGTTTAACAAATGAACCTGCAGTATTCATGTGTTTAATGAATGTAGTCTTCAGAAAGTACCTAGATAAGTTTGTGATTGTATTCTTGGATGAAATCCTTATCTATTCCAAGACAAAAGAAGAGCATGAAGAACATCTAAGACTAGTAATGCAAGTGCTTAGATAACATCAGATGTATGTCAAATTAAGAAAGTGTTCTTTTTATCAAGGAAGAATTCACTCCCTAGGGATATCATATCTGAAGAAGGTGTTACAGTAAATCCTGAGAAGATAAGATCCATTATGGAATGGTCAACACCTAAGAATGTATCAGAATTCAGATCCTTCATTGGGTTAGCTAGATACTACCGAAGGTTCATCGAAATATTCTCTAATTTGGCTCATCCTATCACATCTTTGCAAAAGAAATGTGTGAAGTTTGATTGGACTTCTAAGTGTGAAGATAATTTTCAAAAACTTAGGGAAATGTTGACCAGTGCACCGGTGCTAAAAATTGTGAATCTCGAAGGAAACTTTGTTGTATGAACATATGGATGCAAGAAAGGAATTAGTGGAGTATTAATGTAGGATGGACATGTGATCAGTTACGAATATAGAAATTTGAAGGAACATGAGCAGAACTAGCAATGAATTAGAGCTTGCAACTATTATCCATGCTTTGAATATGTGGAGACATTGTCTAATGGGTAAAAAGTTTGAGTTGAGAACTGAACATGACATGTTAAATACTTGTTTGAGCATCCTAATTTGAATGAAAGACAAAGGAGGTGGATGGAGTTACTATGTGAATATGACTTTGACATCAAGCATATCAAAGTTAAGGAAAACAAAGTAGATGATGTGCTTTGTAGGAAGATGCATGTGATGCATGTAGTAGCTATCAACACTAGCAAATCATATTTAAAGGATAAGATCATTGAATCCAATGTTACATATGAAATTTATCAGTGGGTAAAATAAGGGTTGAAACAACAGAAAATTCTACATAAATTTGATAAGTATAAATTTAAAGAAAATGGGACACTCATGCACAGAGATAGAGTTTATGTTCCTGATGTTGGAGATATAAGGAATATAGTTCTAAAGAAAACACATGATATCCCTTATGCCAAAAATTCAGGTTATCATAAAATAGTAGAAACAGTAAGGAAACAATACTATTGGCCAGGTGTTGTAAAGGAAAGTATCATATGGCTAGGGTTTAAGAGGCCATCAACTTACTGGGGTTGAAAGGTGGATGTATAATGTTCAACAAGGATATATAAGCAAGATTTAGAGATAAGAAAGGTCCACACCTAATTAACTAAAGGCTGGTCCAAGATTTCTCTAGCCCTTCTCTTGCTCCTCTTCCCCAAGAGACCTGCAAAACAAGTTATACCTTCCTCCAACCAAATAGAATATATGAAAGGAGATAATATTCAATGAAACATGAAAAAATAATCTGATAAATAACGTCATGTAATCATAATAAAAGATTCAATATACAAGACACATTGATTTGGGAAGAAGAAATACATCACATCTTTATAAATCTTGAAAACAAGTACAAATATACCTTCTCTTCAAATTCGGCACCTCACGAAACCTTGATCTAGTTCTGTTGCTTCTCTTCTCCAAGGAACTCAGCCTCCAAGCTCTGCAACACAAGGAGAAAGCTTCTAGGGAAAAGGTGTGGGAAAAGAGAGCTCCAATTCCTCCAGCATAACAATGCAAAGATTCCAGTCTCCAATTCCTCCAAGTTAGGTGTTTTTTCAGTGACTTTGAGTGACTTTCATGAAGTGTTGTCATGGAAGCGTCGACATGCGACAGAATCATGGGAAAGTGGTCATAGGAAGAGATGTGTCATTTTGAGCTATAATAGATGCCCCCTAATGTATGAGGTTAGAGGGGAAGATGATAGCCAAAATATATTATAAAGGAAACAACTGAGTATGGAGAGAGCATAGAATCCAAGATCAAAAGGCTCGAACAAAGGTACATGAAAGAGAGATAAATGTCAGAAAAACCTGATCTCTGGGACATACAAGTCCATATACAAAACATCGCCATAAAGATATAGGTGGATCCAACATATGTATAACTGATGAAACTATCATGGTCACTCAATATGAAAAAAGGCACCATATCAAATCTAAAGGAGTCATGGCCACAAATGAACAAGGTGGATCCATACTCAATAATCGATCATAGCCACAAAAATACACGGTGGATCTATGTCTTAGCAAAATGTCATATAAAGTGTAACAAGGTCTTGCGCAACTTGAGCAATATAAAAAAATGATAATGCTACTGTCGGCCCAAGGTCTTCAATCCAAACCACCCAAAAAGGTACGAATCCTAACCATGTGATTAAAGGAATTGAATTCAAACATGGAGGAAACCGTTTGATTACCGGTCAATAATGAGAACCGTTAACAAACGTGAGGGAAACCACCATTAATGAAAATGGTCCCCAAGGTACCTAGTACATTCTAACAAGTGTGAATACAAGGAGTTGAAGTCGAACACTTGAAGAATCCATTGAGTATGAGACATTAAGGTATTCCCACTACTCAATAGCGAGGGAAATTGCCACTGATGACTACAATCCCCAAGATACTGTCATAAAAATCTAAATCTCATCCCTAGAGCAAGATGTTTTGCAGTTGATAGGAAGAGATCCATTGGAAGGAAGGCATTAAGGAATCCTTCATCATCCAACACAAGGTAAGTCAAAGACTAATTGGATTTGGAATTGATACTTAATTTCATGACAAGGACCGCTGAAGACATGATGTAATGAACTGATACCAGAGAATGGCCGACACAAAAGGTCAAGGCAACTGCAGAATGGCCGATAAAGGTTTAATCCTTGAACAATGAGCATGACACAAAAGTGACTTAGGCAGATTTTGACACAAAAGGACCAAGGACACAAATCTACAATGTAGGAGACATTGACGGATTCCCCATATAATTGGAAAAGAGACCAACTGGAGGAATAAAAACTCTGAATCAGGATAAAATCAAAATACTAGGACCCAACTATTGATAGACTCAAAACTGGTGCTTTGTTCAAGGAAACAAGACTTGCTACCATGATGTAAAATAAATGTGAATGAACTTCCATTCCCCTCTTTCTTGTAAAGGTTTAAGGAGTCCAAGAAATCAAAATCGGGACCATCTTTATTTTTGGCAAGCTCGAAGAAAAGACAGAAGAATGCTTGATAAAGAACTGATTCATGGATATTACGATCCCGAACTAGTACATGCTCGACGGTGTTTTCATAGTTTAGAGAGTCTGAAAACTCCAAAGAAGACTCCAGGGGGGTGCTTTTTCATCCAATTTAGTCTCCTGAGGCCGAAAAAGTATAAAACAAACCACATAAGAACTATGTTAGCTTCCGAATAAGTAAGGAACACCTTTTTCATATTTAGTCAGGAAGGTCTGAAAAAGGTTAAATTACCACCTACCCAACGCTCCTTCAAAAGAAGCATATAGCCTGATTTTTACGAGTGTGAAGGAAGGAAAGATCACTCGGAAAGATCCATTTGATTACGAGAAATGGGGTTACAACAATAAAATCGATGCTTTTTTCTTTAGGGTTTAACGAGTATGACAAAGACATAAAGTACACTCAGAATCTTTTTCATGTTTAGGTCCAGAGCACGACAAAGAGAAAACTAAGCTCATACCGAGGGTTCCTTTTCTGTAAGTTTAGTCCCTCAGGTCTGGAAAAGTGATAAACCTATGCCTGAGAATACTCTTCTCAATTCCGAAGAAAAGAGAGTGTTCCTTTCTCATATTATTCCACATGGTTCGAGAAAGTGATAACCTACCACCAATGTGGATGCCCGTTCACATATTCTTAACAAGCGTGAACAGACAAGTTTACTCGGTAGTCAAGTCTATTTTGATGAGTTAGACTTGGGCCTAAAGAAACTCAATATCTTTCCCATGAAGTTTTAGTGAGTTTGAAAAAGTCAACTTGCGGCCTCCTTATTGTTTTTAACGAGCTCGAAGGAGAGAAGAAAGAATGGTCTAAATGAGAGGAGACAAGTGTCATAGGCAGGAGAAACTAGTTCCAAGCGCAAGGAACAAACCTATGCATAATGAAAGGAACATGAGCAGGATAAAGACACTCGGGGAATGACTCCTTAAGGTAAAAGGTGTCAAGTTGCAAAAGTTAAAAAAAAAATACAAGGCTTAGCAACGATGAGAACAAAGATGAGGGCTTATACAACGAGCTAAAAGCGTGGAAGCCAGCATCAGGCTCATAAGCATGAGCAAGGCACATGCAAATGCAGTTACAACTTGAACAATAATACAAGGCCAGTAAACAGTTATGAATCCAACTAAGAATCCTGTCTCCAATAAACAACAACATCAGTATCATATTCAGAAGAAAATATCCGATGTGGGTCACTTTGGCAGAAACACATGTGACTTTGATATCTTCTACACAAGGGAAAGTCAAGGCAAAATTGACCAAAGAAGATTCTTAAATGCCAAGGCTCGAAGGTTTATAATTAGTAAGATTAACCTCAGAAGGAGAGAAAAAATAAACAAGGGAGATAGAGTCTGCAGGAACAAACTTAGTATCAAGGGAGTTGAAAAATTCATAAGAAAAATCAAACTCATCAAAATCACTGACTTTCTATTCAAAGGAAGAGTCGAAAGACTCAACAAGACCAACATAAGAAGAAAGGTCATGCTTACTAGGAAAATGAGGGTTAGACTTAGTCACAACTAAACCAACATCCAATAGAATATTAGACTGTATCAAAGACTCTAGGAAGACTTCATCCAAAGGAAGGAGATCATCTGAGATAGGACACATGTCTAAACTTTCAAATGGATTGATAGAGTGGATAGCAGGCTCCACAATCTGTATAGGATGAGTCACCTGGTCAACTACTGGGACCGAGTCCAGAGAAGGTAGGCATGAAAACAGAGGCTGCTTATCAGTAGCAATTGAATGCAACAGACATGAGGCCACATAGCTCACCCGTGGAGGGGTAGTGTCTATAGAAACACTGGGAATCAATAAAGGAAAAACCTGGTCTCTAGTTGGGTCAGGAGATGGATCAAGAAAATCCAACTGATCGATAGTGATGATTTCTTCGGCATGATTAAAGTACATCACACAAAAAAATGTTGACACCACAGCTTGCATGGCATAGACATAATCACATCCAAGGAGCATATTGAAGTCCAAGGGGTCTTCTATCACCATGGAGTACACTAATAAGGTATTCCCACCCAAAGTAACAGGTGTTTGAGCAAGAATTCCCAAGGAAATACAAGTTCTTCTATCAAATGCCAATAACTTACTAGTAGTCGACACAAGGCTGGGAGATCCCATGCCTCGCCAAGCACAAGAAGACAAGATACTAACTGAGGCTCCTTCATCAACAATACAACGAGCAATCGTGTATGATTCAAATTTGACCTTTATCTGGAAAGGTGCATTAGAAGGAAGGCGCGGCTCAACTAGGCTATCCAAATCAAAGGAAGCAATCTGAGAGCTTAGTGGGGGCTCATCTGAAGTGAGTTCAGTGCCCCATTGTTCAATAAGTTCTGAACTGGTAGTGAAGAAAATGTGACTAGCAGACACTTCACTCTCCAAAGGAAGAGTGGGATTGATCGAAAATGGAATCAATTCAACCGCTTCGTGAAAGTCACTCTCTGAAGGGAGAGTGGGATTGACCAAACATGACATTAGTTCAATCACATCAGGATCACTCTCTGAAAGAAGAGTGGGATCAACCACATGATCAACCAAAGGTTGAGTAGGTTGTTGAGAAACTATAGGTTGTTCAGGAGAAGGAAATTCTTGAGTCTCGTACCACACTCTTCGCACCTCTGCGATAGCAGGGCACTGGTGAGTAAGATGATCTCCCTCACATAGCTTACAAGGGAAATTAAGTTTTCACTTCAAACACCCAATTTTATCAACAGTGTCAACATGAATAGTAGTGGATGAATGTTTTCTCTCAACATGATCTATAGAGGTTGAGAGTTTGCCCCCAGCATGACCACCAAAGGCTGGGTGACTAGGTCCAACCTGACTAAGAGAGGCTGGTTGTTGAGAGACTTCAGGATGTTCAAAAATGGGATGACCATGAAACCAAACTCTTCACACCTCCATGATAGAAGGGAATTTATAAGTAAGGTGGTCTCCCTCACAAATCTTACAAGGAAACTTGGGCTTGTGTTTTGAACGGGTAGTATTTTCAACAGTGTCAACATGACTTACAGTGGCTAATGAATTGTCTTCAGCATGAACCACAGAGGCTGAGAGATTGCCCCAGCATGACTTGTAGAGGCTAAGAGACTGGGTCCAACATGACCTGCAGAGGTTGGATGGGCACCACCAACATGAACAACAGAGGCTGAATGGTTAGGATCAACATGCTTTGCAGTAGTTGAATGTGTACCCCAGCATGAACTACAGAGGCTGGGTGGATGGACCCAACATGACTTGCAGAGGTTGGAAGGGGAGGTTCAACTTGAACAGAGGTTGAACGAGTGCCCTCAACATGAACTGTAGAGGCTAAGTGACTAGATCCAATGTGACCTGGAAAGGTTGGAAGGATCCCACCAGCATGATGAACAGAGGTTGGATGGTGAAGATCAACTTGACTTGTAGAGGTTGAGTGCTTAGATCCAACATGACCTGCAGAGGTTGGATAGGTGCCCCCAACATGAAATTCAGAGGTTGGGTGGTGAGCTTCAACTTGACTTGCAGAGGTTCAATAGGTGCCCCCTTGCTTATGTTCCTTCTTCCTATTCCTCCTTCTTTTACTCCTTTTAGACTGTCGGTTACTAGTATCAATACTTTCACCCCATGAGGTAGAAGGAGTAGGAGAATCAACTACAATTGAAGGGGAAGTAGTGTTTTGATGCCCTTGATATAAGGATCTTACTTGAGAAGCATCATGAGAATTAAGGATGGTTGGAGTGGAAAACAACCACATCGGTAGCCCTAGGGTGAATCCAGGTAGATTCAAGGTGTCTATCAAGGGAACACCAACATTCCCCGTGAGAGGAACAATACAAGGAGTTCCCAGCATGGGGATCTCTTAGTTGGTATTCAAAGGGGTCTTAGACATAGTTTCAAACAGGAGACAAATTCTGAGGTCAACAAGAAACCAAAAGTACCAAGCACACACCTGAAGGTAGACTAAGTACAGACAAACCACACGGCACTCACTAAAAAATTCCTAAAGCCAAATAAACAAATAGGTATAAGATATGCTTTCCAAAATAAAGATGATAGACAGTTACTTGGCATCCCTATAGATGTTCTTAGGCACAAGCAGAGGAATCACCCACTGCCCTCCCACACCTTCTATCGGGGTTACCTTCCAAGCCCGTCCAAGGTCAACCAGAAATAGCCTTCCGGTGTACCTGTGTATGAACCCTAGATGTCAAAGAGACTAAAGGATACCTTAAATATATTGACAGTCTGGGGGGATAGTCACAAGACTGTTTTGTACGCATGGGCAAGGTAGAAAATCTTGAAACCCTGTCTAAGACAAAATCCCCAGATGCGCAAAAACCTTGGTTTACGCTTTGACAAGGAATCAGAGGGTTATCTCCTCAGTCCAAGTCTCCACGTGGCCTCGTGCTTAACTCTCGTTTGAGAGGAGCTTCCCAGATACAATCAATGTAGAAAAGGGTTTACCTAGTGATTGGCCAACTACGTATGAAATTTTAATACTTGTGGAGAGTTAAAACTCCCTAATCCACAAGTCTAGCTTGAGCTAGTTGGTGTATGACCCTATAAAATAAAACTTACTAATAATTTTTAAACTATATCGTTTATTTTAATATGCTGTTTTTAGTCAGAGGGTAAATGCGGGGAAACTTATGTGGTGTTTTGACTCAAAGTTAAAACAAAATGACTAAGCAAAGATAAATGAAATGCAAAAAACAAAAACTATTCTCTTTATTTTTTAAATAGAAACTTGAAAACCACAAAAGATCAAATTCTTTTTATTTTTTCAAAAATAATGATATGCAGTGTATTAAAGACAAAACCCTAATCTGCATGCATATTAAACAAGTATATTTTCTTTTTATTTTTCTTTTATAAATGCAAAAGAAAAACTACCTACAAACTAAATGTATGCAGATAACAAGAACAAAGCAAAAGGAACTTCGCTATACAACCACCAAACAGACTCTAGAATGCCCTAAAGTCAATATAAACCCTACTTGGAAGGAAGGATTGCATAAAATACAAGTCAACTAATTTGGCATGGTGAAGTTAACCAACAAAAGAAGAAGGAAACCAACACCAACAAGCTTCTGAACTCAGACAAAGATCACTAATAGAGGCTGACCAGAAACATAAGACAAAAATCATGCCAAGCAAAGAGGGTGGGGGAAAAGAGCAAAGAGAAAACCCTAATGCTATAAAAAGGCTTACCACATAGATAAAGAACAACCAAAATGGATGACACTAACTCCCTGGAGTCCTGCACCTATAGAGGACACCAAAATACCTACCAAATAGCCCACAACAGCAGAAAAAACCACAAAAATGAGGAAAAAACATTGTTTAAGGGGTACATGCAGGTTGTACTACTGACATGTCACATGTCATACGTGGGTTGAAAGTAAAGAAAGTCACATGTACAAGCACACGTGGGTTGTATTACAGACAAGGTGCGTATTGTACGCGGGTCGACAGTATAGAAAGTCGCGTGTACCAAACCAAAAATGCGACAGTTTAGTCTGCAACTCGCGTATGGGTGGGAAAAAATACAAAAAAGGTCACAAACTGCCTTAGGAAGGTAGGGGAAGTGTTCTATCAGACTGATAAAGTGTTCCTGAGTGGAAAGAAATACCTGAAACCTTGCAAAAGACTAAAATAAATACAGAGAAACCCCAAATAGACAAGGCTCTGCCCAGTGGAGTCGCCAGTTTTGTTGTAAAGGAAAGTATCCTATGGCTAGGGTTTAAGAGGCCATCAATGTACTAGGGTTGAAAGGTGGATGTATAATGTTCAACAAGCATATATAAGCAATATTTAGAGATAAGAAAGGTCCACACTTGATTAAGCAAAGGCTGGTCCAAGCTTTCTCTATCCCTTCTCCTGCTCCTCTTCCCCAAGAGACCTGCAAAACAAGTTATACCTTCCTCAAACCAAATAGACTATATGAAAGGAGATTATATTCAATGAAACATGAAAAAAATAATCTAATAAATAACATCATATAATCATAATCAAAGATTCAATATACAAGACACATTGATTTGGGAAGAAGAAGGACATCACATCTTTATTAATCTTGAAAACAAGTACAAATATACCTTCTCGTCAAATTTGGCACCTCACGAAACCTTGATCTGGTTCTATTGCTTCTCTTCTCCAAGGAACTCAGCCTCTAAGCTCTGCAACACAAGGAGAAAGCTTCTAGGGCAAAGGTGTGGGAAAATATGGCTCCAATTCCTCCAGTATAACAATGCAAAGATTCCAGTCTCCAATTCCTCCAAGTTAGGTGTTTTTTCAGTGACTTTGATTGACTTTCATGAAGTGTCGTCATGGAAGCGCCGATAGGCGATGGAATCATGGGAAAGTGGTCACAAGCAGAGATGTTTCATTTTGAGCTATAACACTAGGGATGAAGAATGGTGTTGCAAAATATATAGCTAGGTGCATGGAATGTCAAAAATTTTAAGTTGAGCATCGACATCCAACGGGATTGTTGCAACCCTTGCCTATACTCGAATGGAAGTGGGATGTAGTGATGATGGATTTCATCACCAAGCTACCTAAGATGAGATTGAAAAATGATGGAATCATGGTTTTGGTAGATAAGTTGACTAAGGAAACAAACTTCATTCCAGTAAATACAACTCACAAAGCAGCTAAAATTGCAAATATTTACATAAAAGAAGTAGCTATATTGCATCGTATTTTGAAGGCTATAGTATCAAACGGATATTCAAAATTTACTTCTAACTTTGGGAAAGGATTGTTCGAAGGGTTTGGTACAAGTCTAAACATGATTACAACATACCACCCTCAGACATATGGAGAAACAAAAAGATTTAACCAAGTAATTGAATATATGTTAAGGATGTATTTGATGGATCGACCATCTAAGTGGGAAGATTATTTACATTGGTGGAATTCGCTTATAATAATGGATATCATTCCTCTTTTAAGATGAGTCCTTTCAAGGACATGTATGGAAGGAAGTGCAATACTCCCATCAGTTGGGATAACCCAAGAGATAGAGTCATTTTTTGACCAGAATTATTAAAGGATATGGAGGATTAGATGGTTAATATAAAGTAGAATATAAAGGTAGCTCAAGACAGACATAAAAGTTATGCAGAACAAGAGTGCTAGACAGTTTCAAGTTGGGGATCATGTGTTTTTGAAAGTCAGACCCAAGAAGAGTTCCTTAAACTCAGGAAATTGCTCCAAGCTAGCTTCTAGATACTGTGGACCTTTTAAGGTCTTAGCTAATATAGGACAGGTTGCTTATGAGCTGGCCCTATCCACTTTCATTAGAGTGCATAATGTGTCTTTATTGAAAAAGTATATACTTGATACTAACCATGTAATTGATTGGAATGTGATTCACGTAATTAGAGTGATTTTATTTTCTATATATATATGTATGTATGTATGTATGTATGTATGTATATGTATGAACATGGTACTAATCATGTGATTGAATGGATTATGATTTATGTGGAACCAGAAGGGGATTTTTTGGTACAACTTGTTTCCATTTTGGGCAGCAATTTCAAGTTTCTTCGGAATCGAGAAATTAGGCAGGTAAAGGTCCAATGGACCCATTATAGTCCCAAGGATGCCACTTGGGATCAATAGGATACCATGATGGAAGTGTACCCTTATCTATTTTGAAATTTTACGTCATGTATGTAATATGCATTGAGGACAATGCATTGTTTAAGGGGGAGGGAGATGTAATACCCCAGTTGTTAAGCCCCAGACTTATGAGCCTTCATGAGACTTATGTTATTTTTCATTATGGACTTATGATATTTTATATGATTGTGGAATTATTATCCTTTGCATGATTAATTTGATTAAGGCCTTACTATTAATGTTTGATAACATGAATTTGGATTTTGGCACTACTATTAATGTTAATGTTATTACTAGCATCTATGCTTTCTTTGAATGTTGTTAATGATTGAGTAACTAAACAACTGGATCAACAAAGGAAACTAAATGGTTATGGGGGACCATGGATTCCACAAAGTGAGGGGGGATGGGGACATCCCTAACACCTTATAACTTTTTGTTGACTTAACTTTGTCCATCCCAATTCATATTTGCACCTTGGTGAGATTAATAATGTTGGTCACCCAAACCTTGTACAGCGAACCCTATTCTCAATAATTATGGAATATGGAGTTAATATTGCATATTGTGCACACTTTAGTGGGCCTTGTTTTCTAGGGAACCCTCCTTGGGAAAATATTCCCTCACATTTATGTGTTTATGGTCATTTATGAGTCATTTTCCTAGTTTTTAGGGGTTGTAAGCTATTTTCTATCTTCCACTCTTACACCATGCATTAATGATCCTATTTTTGTGATTCCATGATATTTATGACCCTATTGGATTCCATCTCTCACCTATTTCTACCTCCTTGATTTTTTGTAACCCCCTTTATGCATTAGTGTGCCTCCATGTGATCTTCATGGCTCCACTACATTTTTGGGTAACTCCTCCTCATGGTGCTATTCAGGAAAGGGAATATTTTCACTAAACCACCACTCCACTAAATCAAGTTAATTTTCCATGATGAATCTTAAACCTTCTCTCTCTCTAATTTGGGTTGATCCCTTTGGTTTAGATTTGTCCTCCATATGAAATAAATTCATATGCCATCTCCTTATTGAAGTTAATCTTGATCTTTGGGCCATGTGACTTATGCTATCTAACCATGTTGGAAAGTTGATATTGTTGAGAGTGTGTTGGACTTAGAGTGAGTCTATTTTTTTCCCTTTTCTTCCATTATATCACTCTACTAGTCCAGGTTCTCACACAGAAATCCTGGAAACGGGAATGGCGAGCTAGGTCACATACCATAGGCAATAGAGATAGAGAGGAAAGTAGTAGTGGGAAGCATTGTGTCTCTCGAAAGAGGTAGTTTCGAGAGTAGTGACCTGTTCAAGTGAGGTCATGGGTCCATGGTCTCATCTTAGGGGTGACCTGTTCAAGTGAGGAAGTGTTGAAAATGTCTACGGCTGGGAGGAAAGTTGTCCTGCTACAACCAGTTGCCCATATTTTGATATAAGTATTTCTGTTATGTTATGTTTTCATTACATTATTTTATTTGGTATATGTGCAATGATGGTTGATTGGTTGTTTGAGTGATCATGTATTGAATTTCAGGACCTACATGGAGGAAGGATAAATCTCATGTAATATGTAATTGAGTTTCTCTTCTCGTTACCTTCTTTCTATTCTTTTTCCTCTTAACCAAGAATTGTAATTTTGGCTCTATTGTATTGAGAGGGGCGCAACCATAAGATATGGTTCGACCATATATGCTCATTTATGTGTTGTGAGACCCATTCCATTGCATTCGAAGCAACATTTCCAGCGAATAACACCTTCCTTTTCATTGAAAAATATTTTTGGATGACCAATATATGTTTGTTTTGGTCTGACAGTTATCTGGTGCCAAGATGAGCACACCTGTCATTTGATTGTAAATATTTTTTTTTTCATATTTGTTCTTAGTTGCAGATATAAGAATGAGTGATGTATTCTATATGTAAAATAAATTGATGGCTAGAGGGTGGCATTGATACGATCTGATTTTTATTAGTGAGAAATGGCTGTAGGGGATAGTCATCGGGAGCTGATTTTGTGGGATGAAGTTGCAGTCGATGTTCTTTATTTTCTATGGTTTCGTTGTGGCTGTAGATTGCACCTTACGGATGTTCCATGATATGTGGTTTTCCTTACTCTTTATGGTCACTAACAACACACACATAACAACACCAAAAAAGTAGATTAATTTGCAAATAATGAATGACATCAATACATGATTATTTATAAACTATGCTATCAAACAAACCAAAAATACATAAATTAGTTATTCAAACCGAATATGATGTTTAACATGTATTATTGATGTTGTTGTTTCAATTGTGACCTTTAGCTTGCACTTGGGAAATTATTGATTGAGTGTCACAATTAATTATTTACTTAAGTGGCGTAATTAAATAATTAAGTGTCCCAACTTTAGTTATAATTCAATCTCTAGAATTAAAAGTCTTAATTTATTTCGTGAATGGTTAGTGAGATCAATAGTAATTTATCCATATCCATTGTTTTCAAACTTAAGTTAGTCTTAATTTTAGCACCTTTGGCCTTATCTCAAGGTTCAGGGACAACACACATGTCGACTTTTTGTGTTGCTTGAGAATTGTATGCATTGTTACACTTAAAGAAGTTAGAACTTTCAGTTGGTATCAGAGGGACTAATCATCGTACCTATGGGAACTGATCTTGTGGACTAACCTCCACCTTGGGATCTTGGGACTAAAAATCCACTCAAGGTATTGTACTTGGTTTGGAATTTTACCGATATATGCATTTTTTAGTGTAACGAAAAACCTTAATAATCGGTACAATTAACCACTATATGTTCTTTAGGAATCAAGATATATAATTAACAATATGAAGGAATATAGAAATAAGAAATATGATCCATCCTTAGAAAGTGAAGATAAATACTTTGAATCCATTCATGGAATTAAAGAAAAATATTCCACAATCAAATGTGACCATGGTGCTCCAATAGATCTCAGTGAAATAAAAATGCTTGAATATTATTGGACATCCCACAATCCTATAACCATTTCAAGAATATGTTTTGGAACTCTCCTTGCATAACCATTTCAGGGGATCACATAAATTACAACAACCCTTTATGTTGCTCAATTTATATGAAATATTTTGCAATAAATGAGAACATGATGGAAGAGCATGCTTAAGCATATGAACTAAACCCAAAGAAGGAGAAGGAACACTATTTAGAATTATCAAATTAAGTACAAACATTGAAGGAGTGTTGTGCTTGTTTTGAAAATGAAAATGCAAAATATGATTGGGCATAACTCTAGAAATTTTAGAATTGATGTTGAATCAAAATGTGATGAGTGCAATGTATCCTTTAGCACACATATTGTTGCCTCTCGGAATGATGTAAAAAATGAATATTTGGATAGAGATGACAAAATCAACACACATATATGGAGATGGAATGTAAAAAAGAAAAAAATGAAGATAATTCATACACAGACTTTGATGAAATTATCAAGACACCAGAGAGCCTTACAGAAGGTCATTATCACATAGATATTCCATGTTAGAACCCTTAGATGATATTTGGAATATCAAAGAGACATAATTGAGCATGGAGTTAATGGAGAATTGTGATTTTGATGGAATGGATTATAATTGGCACAATAGGAAACATTGACATCAACATCATCACAATTCAAGAAATCAATTTTCCCCTTTTCTATGTTCGATGCAATTTGTAATTTGGCCAGAGGAGAGGAATGAATAATGGAAGGCAAGAATAATAGAAGTCAAGTAGAGATGATAAGTATCAATTCTAGGGAAAATATAATCAGGAGAATTTCATAATCGAAAAACAATGGGACAATGATCCATGGATGGATAATAAGAATTCTATGCAGGGGATATTTTCTATGTTGTGTATCTTCAATGCAGGAAGGTATGAATCAAAGGATATAGATAATATTGAGAACCTATACATACACACTTCTATTTCTAATGCTAATAAAACACTAAGGAAATTTTGTCATGTGGGTGACCATGGAGATAAATCACACAAATGGCATGTTAGTGAAGAATGCTCTTGAGGGCTACATGGAAAAAAATATGTTAGACATGGATATTTTTGTAAGGAGAATCCTTTTGTCCTTGCAGATCAAGGCTTTACATGGATATATTCTTTAAGGATATTAAACATGAGCACAAATCGTTGACATCCCAATGTTCAATTGATTGTTGGGTTATGGTGTTACCCTCAGAAGAACTTTTTCCGCCTCCAATCACTTGTAATGAAACATTGTTTGTGTGCATCAATGAGTGTATAGACACCCTCACTCCAAGTCATAATGTCCATATGGATGTGTACAATGTGTGGATACTTAAGATAGCAAAGTTCAACATTCATTGGAAGAGGCTCCCTTCATTCCCAAGAACAGGAAAATATGTTTACTCTTCCACTTATGTAGGAGAGATCTGCGTATGGAAGCGAAGAAGAAATGGTTCCTTGGAGAAAAATGGGCATAAACTTATATAAAATTGAAGAAAAATAAATCTAATAGCATTGGCAATATGTTAACAATAATACACCACCTCCCCATAACTTGAACTTCGATAAATCATAGAGCCTTCCATTGTATATTGAGCTTAACCAAGTGTCTCATGATCGAGTTGTTTTGAAATTTTTATACACAATACAATCTATCCCCGAGTACATCCTAAGTTCAATTAAATAAACTATTATTATGTTTTTGTATGTGGATAATGATTACAACAAGCTAATTAACTTTGGTGACTTTTATTACATTAAAGTTGATAGAAAGAAAGATGATGGACTGCTGAAGAAATGAAGATGGAATATGATAATCTCTAGGTGGACTATGATAACCCCAAATGGATGGATACGATGGACCTATTAACCGTAACCGAAGGAGCTCCAGTTTGCATCATATTTTCCATCTTTTCCTTGGCCATTCACTTCATGGAAACTACATCGCTTGAGATTGTTTCGATTTTACTTTACATGAGTATCATGTAATCAACTCTAGTTCACATTAGATCTTGTAAAAGAAGGAACACTACATATGACTCATGATTGTTCATAAGGGGATGACTACTTACAAAATATCAAATGGCGAAAAATTAAGGAGTAAATAAACAAAGACGTAATGTTAGTGTCTCCTCTCTCACACACAGTATTTATAAAGGAGATATTAAAGTTATATAATGTAGACCATATGAGAAAAAAGTGGAATATATAACCGTCATGTAAATTTATTCAAAAAGGAATTGATTAAGTTTGTGGATATGAGACATTGTCACAAACTCCTTAAGATATCATAATAGAGCATTAAGTTCTTAACGAGGACAAAGAAAAGTTTATTAAAGAGGGCAATAATGTAACAAAAAAAAATAATAGTATTAATATTAATGAATAATATAATTAATTAATATTTAATCAATACAATTAGTAATTAATAACAAATTATAGAATACATACCTCTTCGTCTGTGACCGGTCAATGTGTATACATACACCACCACGACTCTCATTGTAATCACTCATTATTAAATTATCAATATTTATAATTATTTTTTACAAACATACAATTGTAAACTACTTAAGAATGTGATTTGTTCTCAACATATGCAAACACTCCATGAAAGCCATTGGAAAGCAACAAGATGGATACTTCGGTATATCAGGGTTATAGTTCAATTTGGTATTCATTACAGTTTAGCGGGGGTTGCTTCATTAGTTGGTTTCATTGATTCATATTGGGTCAGAAACATTGATGATCAAAATTCTACTGCATGTTATGTTTTTCAGTATTGGTTACGGACTTGTCACTTGGGATTGTAAAAAACAAAAAACTATTGCTCTTTCTTCAACATAAGTAGAGTATCGAGCCACAATCAATGCAAGAAGCCTTGTGGATTTGACAAATACTCTCAGGTTTTGGATTCGAGTAGCAATTTGAATACCCTTTGGTGTGACAATTAGAGTGTCATCCAAGGATGATTTTAAGGAACCATACTTATTTAAAAGTGTATAAATGTTGGCGAATATTACCAATTCTTAAAACGCCAACTATAAAATGATTGGCAATATTTTTCAAAAAATATTTTAATTTACAAGGATTTTATATCGTTTATATAATAATTTGTTGATTTTTAGGGTGAAAATTTTTTACCCCATCAAAATTGGGCGAAACAGGGCTTCAAAAAATGCAAAATGGCGAATCTTTTTGGGGAGAAAAACATGGAAAAATAGCCCACTGGGATAAAATTCGCCTGTAAAATTATCCCTGGTGTCATCAATCTTTCCATAGATCTAGTTCAACATTAACGCAACACACACATTAAAATTCACATGCACTTCATCAGAAAGCTCCTTCAAGATCATGTTCTTGAAGTGCAATATTGCTAGATAGATGATCAAGTTGCTGAAATTTTCATGGAGGCTCTTATAGAAGTGAAGTTTTCCAACCTTCAATATATGTTAAGAGTACATGAAGCTATCACAAGGGGGGATAGGATCTAATGCCTCTTCACTTCTCCTATTTTTGTGTCGCCTTTTTAAATCCTTCAATCCTCTAATAAATCCAATCCTATTTTGACACATAGGAGTTATTTAATTTCAACTTGGTCCAATGTGTCTTTAGGTTAAGATGTGTTTCTTTAGTGTAATTTTGTAACTATCTTAATTCGACGGTTGCAATTAAGTTCTAGACATGAATTGGTTTGATTGTTCATATTCTACTCAATAGTATTGACACTTGATCTGTGGCTTAAAGTCAATTTGGTCCATGATATCTACTTAAAAAGCATGGAGGATCATTTTTTCATGATCGACTATTGAGAAAATTTCTTGTGAATTATTTTCATTTACATTAATATATTGCCTCAAGTGGCCATGTTGGTTGGGTTCGTGGGTTGTTTCCCTCTCTAAGGGTTTTAAGCACATTAAAACACTAGTGTATTGATATTTCATATTTGTGTGAGAGTGGTTTCCTTTGGTGTTCAATTTTTGCATATATACCCTATTTTTTTGTGCAAATTTGTTCATTTCTAAATGCATGTATTACTCTACAATTATTATTTATGAGTTCGCAATTGAATGACTTTTTAAATTATGCTTGCATAAATTTGCATTGTCATTCATATAACACTCCATAATTTAATTATTATTAGAGCCTATATGTGGTAATGGTATTATAATGAAGAATTCAATGTGGTTGTCATGGTTATGGCTTACTTTGTTCCCTTATTAGAGCACAGAGGCTATCGAGTATGTTATAGAGTGGTATCAAAGGATGGTTACAACACTAGAGTTGCAAGGGAAAGAAACTACATGTACAGGAGGAATCATAGTTATATGTGCAGTGTCTAATAAAATTATATATAAATACTTATGTATAAAAATGTGATGGAGGAATTTGTGGTTTAAGAACAAGTTGTATGGTGCTCTTGATTAAATTATAGATATGGTAAGGGGTGTTGCAGAGTAAACTTATGAGTTTTAGAACTTGACAATATTAAATAATTGACATGATCTAAATTCACTTATCCATAGCCAATCATTGACAAAGTCAAAGTGAATTGAAGATGAAGTCAAAATTATTGTTATGGAACCAATATAATCACTAGAAGTTGATGTAGGAAGGAGAAAGTGTGTAGTGAAGAATCATGGCAATGCAACAATATGGCTAATCATGCCAATGTATAAATAAACAAAGTTATGACCATGCAGTAATATGGACACTAGCACCAATGTGGAAATATAGGGAGTCATAGAAATGAGAAAACATGGCCAGTCATGCCAATGAAAAAAATAACAATTCAAAACAATACAGAAACATGGCTATCACTCCAATAAGGAAATATGGTAGGTTACAATAATGCAGAAATATGCCATAGTCATGCCAATGCGAACATATGGATAGTCACATCAATGGACCAATATGGCTAGTCGTGTCATGTGAACATATGGAAATTCATGCCAATGGAGCAATATGGCCAATCACGCCTATGTATAAATATAGAGAATTGTGGCAATGCAGAAATAAGGCTTGTCACACCAATATCAACATATGGTAGGTTGTATTAGTGTGGGAATATGGCCAATTGCACCACTTTGGAAATATATAAATTCATGAAAATGTAACAATTTGACAAATCCATCAATTCAAAAATATGGGAGGTCATGCCAGTGTGTCAAGTGGGAAACATGGCAATGTAGAAATATGGAAAATCACACTAATACATCAAGTTGGAATCATAACAATGTGACAATATGGAAAGTTGTGCTCATGTGGTCATATGATAAGTTGTGCCAATGCGATAATATGACAAATTGGAAAGTGGTGCCAATTATGTCATATGGAAATATGTTAAGCTATGCCAATGTGGCTGTGGAAATTTAACCCAAGCAGTAGAACAATTACACTCACAAAATTGCTAATCAAACATGCAAAATTCACACAAAAGGAGACTGGAATTGGAGCATAAGACAATCCTAAATTGCATTGATTGTACACTAGCCAGACTTAATAAGTAATAGGCTGTCAAAATATATAATTACATCATATATTTGAAAGAATAAGGATTCTATTCTAATTGGTCAAAAAGCAAGCTTACTAAAACTAGTCAAATCCCCCATAGGTGCAAAAAATACTTTCCAAATCTAAGAAGATGCTCCTGAATTGGATGAATCAGATATGCCAATTGATAAGTGATGGAAATATATCAGATCCATGCTTTTGGATGGATAAATGGAAGGAGGATGGTGAAGTAAAAAAACAAGGAAGTTACTCCTAGACTAGATTTTCCTTTTTGCCTTAAAACTGCTGTAAAGCAAGGCAACTTTCAGAAAAAGCAGAACTACGCTTTTATAGTCCTGGAATAAAATAATATTTGCTAAAAATGTTTCCAGAATGATTCCAAAGTGATCCATGACCCAATTTTATCATGTGTTGACTTCCAGGTGCATCTAGCATAGTGAGGAATCTAGGAATAAGACAAAAATGATTAATTAAGGTTAAATATGGGTAACTATGGGTTTGATTATTCTAAAACCCCCCATTAAGACTGAATTTATGAGTAAATATTAGAAAACTATAGGGCCTAGCAACAAGGATTAGTCACCCTTTACATACTGCATGTCCATACAACCAAGGAAAGAGGGGAAAACCCAATGGGAAAATCCTCCCTTAAACATGGACAGGAAACAAATTTTTTGGAAATACGGTGTTATCAATAATGCTTCACCACATGATCTGCAATCCTTAGCAGTGATTTGATATTACTGAATGCCTTCTCAGAAAACACTTTGGTGAAGATGTATGCTACTTTCTCTAAAGATGCACAGTAGAGTAGATAAATTGTACCATCATGCACAATCTCCCTGATGTAGTGCATATGGATCTCAATGTGCTTGGTTCACTGTATTTTAACTGAATCAGTGGAAATTTGAATGGTGATTTGGTAGTCATAATAGATGGTAGTGGAAGTATCTGATTTGAACCCACATTCTCCAAGTATCCCTTGCAACCACAAACATTGAGTAGCTGCATTCACAACTCCTCTATACTCTGCCTATGTAGATGAGAGTGCTATGGCACTCTTCTTCTTAATTAACCAACCTATTGTATCATATGAAAGCATGAAAACATACCCTGAAGTAGACTTTCGATCTATGTTGCAACCTTCCCAATCACTTTCAGTAAATCCAACTAGCTCTAAGCCATATTTTGCTTTATAGAAAATCCCATGAGTTCTTGAGCCCTGAATAGTTTAGGATCCTCTTGGTTTCTCTCCAATGGATCTCATGAGGCTGATCCATGCATATTGAATCCACACTAACTGCATAAGATAAGTTAGTTCAAGAATGTGTAAGGTAAAGAAAACACCCAATCAATTGCCTATACAATGTGTTATTTACCAAAGGAGAAGAACTTGCTTCCTCAAGCTTAACTCCTAAGAGGAATGGAGTCTTTCTTGTCTTGCAATATTTCATACTTAAATTGTTGATAAGTTCTGAAGCATACTTGGACTGATGAAATTTTATTCCATGTTGGAATTGAGCAATTTCGAGACCCAAGAATTGGCTCAACAATCCCAAATCTGTCATGGAAAATGCATGGTTCATTGCATCCTTCAAGGAGGAAATATCTTTCTTTGAACTTCTTGTAATCAATATTTCATACACATATAAAACAATAATAATTAAATAACCATGAATCAGCTTCAAAAAGAAATTTAGACTAGACTTGCATCGAACAAAATTTAGTGACAACAGAAATCCATCAATCTTGGCATACCAAGCCCTGGGGGCTTGCTTGAGCCCATACAATGATTTATTTAACCTGCAAACTAAATATGGATTAGACACAAAACCTTCAGGTTGTTTCATATAAATTTCTTCATTCATATCTCCATTTATAAAGGCACACTTCACATCCATGTGATGTGCCTCCCATTGCCTTGAAGTTGCAATGGATAGAGCTAGTCTTATGGAGTCCATCTTTGCCACTGGTGCAAAGGTCTCATTGTAATAAATACCATGTTCTTGGGAGTATCCATTAGCTGCCAATATTTCCTTATATTTCAAAGGTGAACCATTAACAGAAAATTTGGTTTTATAAACCCACTTACACTTTACTAGCTTTCTCCCCGGGGGGGGGATCAACTAGTTCCCATGTGTTGTTCTTCTGGAGTGAGTTGTATTCTTCCTTCATGGATGTTTTCCATATTGGATAATATGATGCATATTCATATATCTGAGGATATTATTCAACCATTATATAGCACTTCTCAGCAAAGAGTGTATCTTTCACACAAAGGGCACTGCCAAATTGAGATCTAGTCCTCCTAGTGTCACTAGGATTTCCAGCTAGTTCCCCAGCTGCATGAATGGTCCTTTCTGCCCATTTGGTATTGTAGGAATTTTAGGATATGCAATAAAATAATCATTATCAGACATATCAGAATCAATAAACTCATTAGTCTCTTCACCTACAATCAGTGGTTGTGGTGATGAAGAAGACTCTCCAACTTCAACTGTTGCTCAAGGCTCTTCTTCAAATTGAGCACTTATTTCAATGAATTATTTGTTAGTGCTCAAGTTGATCATATTTTACCCTTTTGAATCTTCAGAATACCCAACAAATAGGCACTCTTGGCTTTGGGGTTGCAAATCCCTCCTCTTTTCAGTTGGAATTCTAGCCCAAGTGTTTGAGCCAAAAATCCTGGAATGGGTCAAATCTAGCTTGTGCCCACTCCTATTAATTTGTCACTATTGTATAGGAACTAAAAACACAGTCTCACAAAGAATTTAGACAAATATGCATAAAATTGGAAAAATGGTGCTGCAATGGAAGTAGAAGCTCTGTATAATCAAATGAAAGAATGATGATACAATACAATGATCATGCCAAATGCATGAATTCCAAGACAATTCAAATTCCCAAGGAGGTCATTCGAATTGAATGAGTGATTCTAGCTTAACTGAATGTAAGCCACAGTAAACACTCAAGTTAACCACTGATCAAAACCCTAATTGACTCAACTAACTCCTAACTAAATTCAGAGTGCAATAAATGACTGAATCTAACTGAAATTAGCTCAGACACATATCACTGCAAGCCAACCAACAAGTGGTAGCACATCAATGACTCCAATGAACCCCGATGAGGTTAACTGAAGTGTAACTGACCATCAGAAGTGGTTGGAGGTGACCCTATTGACTCCAGTTCATTAAATAATCATTGAATAATCAATTTAATGAAAGGAGGCTCCTTCACTGCTCTGTTTAACTAATTGTAACCATTAGTTATCAATTAAGTACATTTATGACACCCAGATCACCCCTGGAGTGCTCTAGTTAGCCTCCCCAAATGAAGGAGAAGGCTTAGTTAGCCTCCTTGACTGAAGGTAGGCATGGGTGTGCTCATGCTGATGTCATATAGTGCTCCTCTGATGTCAATTAATTCAATAAAACTTAGGATAGTGGTTTAACTAGGCCAAATTGACCAAAATGAGTGTGTATGGTGGTAAATGTCTCCAACACCCCTCCTTAAGCTATACTCAAGAGAAGTAGAAAAAATAAAGTGCATAAGAATGCTAGGGCCCCAGCAACAAAGGCCATAGGTCACCCTATACAATACTGAAACTCAAACAATGCTCAAAACAAACTAAGTGAGGAAAAGAGGGAAAACCCAGTTGGAAAACCCCCCCCTCAAGCTGAACACTGAAAGTAGTTGGATGACCCTGATGAACTCACCCCCAACAGTGAACGGAGGTAAGTGAACTTATTTTTTGAAAATCTCTTGGTGAAGATGTCTGTAATCTGCTCATTAGTCGGGCAGTATTGCAGAATGATGGTCATGTCATACACTACATCCCTGATATAGTGCATGTGTATCTCTACATGCTTGGTCCTCTGCCTGGTAACTAGATCCGTGGATATATTAATAGCACTTTGATTGTCACAAAAGAGGATAGCGAACAAAGTACTACCAAGATCAAACTATGAAATAATTCCTTGCAACCAAACAGCTTGGATGCAAGCATTCACCGCTCCTCAATACTCGGCCTCTGCTGAAGACAATGCTATGGCAGTGTAACACCCCGGTTTTGACCTCGTTGCACTAGATGTATATGATGTATATATTTTAAATAATCATGGTGCGGAGCTAAAGGCCAAGGCCCCACCATCGATTGGTTATGCTATGTTTCGTATTGAAATTGTCATCGATGGTATATCGAGGCATGCGGCATACATGCTAAGTTTTGTCTTCATGTAAATATACATCTTTAATTAAATGAACCCAACCAGTTATGCTCACTGCAACCATAATGAAAATGGCATGATTCTCACAAGGATAAGAGGGGGGGATGTCAAACTTTGAACCAATGAGAAAAATCCATGTGCCAGCTGTTAAACCCTGTTTCATTTTCCCATTTTTCCTTGTCTTATCCAACTACCACCTTAATGTTTTGCTGGAGAGTTGAGGCATTTATTGTTTTGGGAGTGGGAGTGGTAGGACTGTCAATCCTTGCCCACATGCACACTCCACCCGTGGACTGAACCTCACGATGGGTAGAGGAATGATTACGCCTCTCATTCCATTCTCACTACCAGGCACCCTCTCCATTGTCTGTTCATCCTCACGCACAGGATTTTCCTGGATTTTACTCACGCAGTTTTCCTCTACGGATTTTGCAGATGTTGTGGGTGTACTCTTTCCTCACAGACTGATTGTGGGTTTGCTGTGGTCTCCCTTATGTTCTGTTTTGTTGCATTAGAGGAAATTTCAACTCAAAATGGGCCTCCTAAAATGAACTAATAAAATAATAGTTAAAACAATAAAATAATATTTATTAATTTTGGAGGAAGAAAAGACAAAAACTACTTTTTTGTTTGTATTTTTGACATATATCCTTGTGTTTTTACTCAAATTTCGATCGAGAGAGCTCGTTGGATGCGGAATTAAATTCCGCATCCAACGAGTACCCACTCGGCATACTTTTGACGGACCCCGCTAC
>LPNX010108984.1:0-101199 GCA_001517045.1 Pseudotsuga menziesii
TATATACATATATATATATATATACATATATATATATATACATATATATATATATATATATATATATAAGGTATTAGACTCTTGTCTCAAACATACATAAAGGGAACAAGAAAGGATGAAAGTAATGATCACACTAGTAACAAGGCTTATATTACCAATAGGGAATCATGTCTAAAAGAGGGATAATCATCTCTACATTATCTGTCTCAATAGCCTATATATATGGATCATATAATCGGTTAGACAATTGTAACTATATAACTGTCTACTAGTCGGCCTAAGTGACTCGACTAGAATGGGCCAACAAGTCAGTGGTCGATCAGGAGGACCTCGTCGACTAGGCTTCTCCAACAAAAATTATTTATTCAAGTAAAAGTAACAAATATGTTTTACAAATAATCCTCAATCCTTTCAAAGGAGATGGGATCTATAGAGATCAACTCCTTCTCATCCTACATAATCTCCTCGAGCTTATCAAATAGATTCTTTAGTTTCTTCCAAATCAGATGAGGAAAATTGATGTCGTTTGTATGAAAGTGAATTTCTCTCAAAATGTGGGTGGTAATCACTCCTCTGACATCATCCTTATTTCAGTCAACGACAAACATATTTCCATGATCATCCTTTGTATTTGGAATCACTATCTTGGTAAATCGCCAGAAGGCTTACATTTTAGCAAGCTCTCCATATCTTATGCTGATATTCCATAGTCATGGCCATTGAAGATCATTGGTTGTTTCTTGGAAGCTATAAAACCCATATGTGAATCTAAACCATGACACAATCTACAAGTCTAAACCCAAAGTCAACTACATATAGATCCAACTCAATAGAACATGTTAATATGACACCTCAAAGGACTTGTAGACAAAATGTTGAGATTCAAACCAATATCTCTAATACCATGTTGGAGAAACCAAGGAATTCATAGAATGATCACACAAATTATTATTACAAGGAGAGGTGGTGTCAATAGAAATTATTTCAATACTTAAGTACAACAAACCTCAATTTACAATAGGTCAAAACGATGTTGGTAAAATTATATGTTAATTAATTCATGACATTAAATTGTCATCCAGGGCTCGTAAGCTTCGAGGCGTAGGCACAATATATGTAGGATCAAAATATATTTCTAGCCTATTCTAACCAATGGAAATAACCTAACACCTTAAGAATAAACCCTTCATAGTGAGGCCATGTCTCATGAGTTAGGCCTTTAGTCTCTCTATTGGTGATTAAAGCTATGATAAACTCAAATACAGGAAGTTAAAGTATAGGTCAAGAAACAAATATGATTCTACTAGTTGGGATTTAAAGAAACCACACCAATCTTCTTAAATTCTAAAAAGGGGGATATTTAAACCAAATTTCTAATATTGTGAAGTCTATTTTAATCTTATCTAGCCTAAGGTGCATGGATCAAAATCACAATTCAATAAAAGAAACTAGAAACAGTGAATTAATGTAGGAAGAAAAGATTTCATTCATGAAAACAGTGTAGGAATAATTGTCAAACTGTATGCAAATAAAAGAAAACGGTTTCACACTATGCAGGGATATAATCAAGAAAATCACTAGCTTTAACCATGTTTAAATCCAAATGTCAAGTGAAAGGATCAAAATGTCTAGAATTCACAATTGAAGCACTAACTCAACTTGTATCTTATCTTTACAATGGAAGTTGTAACTTTTTATAATGAAAAATATACAATAATGTTAATTTTGCAAGGATATCCTAAATCTAATTCACGAATATAAAATAATTGACCATTCCAAATGTGATTTGCTAAAGTACCAAAATGAATAGACATGCACTCAATGTGTTATAGATTATTTGTAAACCAATTTTGAATGAAGTTAAAGATTTGTTCCAATAAAGATTGTATTACTAGGGGTTGACTTTGTCAGAATTAGTAGGATGAGAATTTATTCAGGATGGAACATATACAAACACACACCTATGAACATCAACCAAACTTATGAGAAGGAAAGAGAACAAGAGCACATCTGCTACACTGTCTAGCTAAAACTTGAGGCAATTCCAAACACAAAATGATCAACCACTAGTTAAATGATATCATAAATAGATAAAGTAAATGACAGGCTATAAAATACTATAACATGAGATTTAAACAAGAACAGAGAAAGAAATTTGGCCTTTGTTTCCCTTATTTGGGTCCTTGGTTAAGTCCAGAAAGTCAAATGAACACTTTATATCAACACGAAGACAATATAATCAATATCTCAATCTTTTCATTAATAGAGCTTCGAAGAATTTACAGAGCAACACTAATTCATGGCTTGGATCTCTAACATTGTTTTATTGAATTTAGATAAACATTAAGACAATATACTCAATATCTCAATATTTTCATTAAAAAAGCTTCGAAGAATTTACAGAGCAACACTAATTCATGGCTTGGATCTATAACATTGTTTTCAGAGTACAATAGGTTGGGTATATATAGGCATTCCAAGCCTTGATCTGCTTTGAAAACATAACAATTCATTACATGACTCATAGCATTAACAAAATGGAAAACTATAGCTAGTGATGATTCCCCTTTCTCGTTGGTGAAATTGGTGATCATGAATAGAATATTAGGCTTTGATATCATGGAGTGCAGTCATTCTTATCATATCCAATCTAATCTACACCAATATTGTTGAGTTGGGTGTTTCATATGGAATTAATTTGAAAAATGACCTGTAATACAATTCTGGAAAAGTCATCTTTAGAAACTCGAGCATAAATACCAACCTGTTGTGAATTTTCAAAAACCACCTGTAATCTTAGGTAAATGGGATCATTATACAAGTGTGTTTTCAACCAATGTTTATGATTTCCCGTCGTTTTCTCAGAAAGGAAGCCCGAAAATAACTTCCTGGAATAATGACGGGAATCATCCATTTCTTTAAGTGATGTGAGATGACCATAATTTTGACTGATCTCCAACGTATACTAGCAAATTGAGATGGAAATCTAAGGTGGAAATCATTTCATATCAACTTCATGTGCTCCATGTCTTTTGTGAAGTACATATATGCCTAAGAAATTGTGAAATGGAATACTGGAATATGTACAAGAAATGGTGTAGGAACTGCTAGTGCAAGAACAAGACTTTGACAAAAAAAACATCATTAGTAAAACATAGTAAAATCCTCTTTAAATCACTAAAAAGTCAAGGAAACCACAATAATTAACCAAAAAGATAATAATCGCATACTTAGCGGTAAAGTGTGGAATAATGGTTACATGATGTGGTAAAGGTATAAGAATATACGCTATGAATAGTGATATTATATGATGGAAAAGAGGATATTTCTTAGGCCTAACAAATGAATTGTTCACTAACATGAATCACTTGACCCATGGGGTCATCTTTATATAGCACCAATATGTAACTAACTTCCTTGAAGTGAGGAAGAATAGGTCCAGATGGTTGGTTCATAGCACATAATGATCTCCTCAATTTACACCTTAATTGAGTCGACGATTCTATTCTAACGACCCAACTTGTCGATCACTTAGTCAACTCCTTTGTTAGTCGATTTTTCTGACTAGTTGAGATCCTAGTTGCCCTGTCAATCAACCAACTAGTTGACTATTTGTCTCCAAAATATCTAGAGATGCAATGAACTAGTAAGACTGTGTATTCCATCAAGACAATGATATCTTAAAGTACATTTAGGAGCAAATATTTTCATCGAAAGAGAAACAAAAATGGGTAGAAAAAATGGAAGGGTTTGATTTTGAAATAATCTACAAAAAATGGAAGGACATCGTGGTAGTAAATGTCATTTCTAGTATATAAGAATCCTCTAACTTATACTCAATTACATCTTCCATTCTGAAGTGGTTGGAAAATTTTTGCCATGAATGGAAAAAGACAATAGTACTAGAAATAAAATACAATGTTTAAAAGTACAGAAGATCTCTATGGAAAATTGGGAGTAGAAGAGATATATCCTTTGGTATAAGTGTAGAATATTTGTATTCCTTCAATCAACATTGAAACAAAAAATATTAAGGGAGTCTCATAAATATTTGATGGCAAGACATTCAAGGTTCCTTAAAACATATCAAAGGATAAAAATTGATTTATTTGGGAAAGAATAAATAAAAATATGCAAAATTATTTATGAGAGCGTCGGGCATGGAAAATAAATAAATGAGATATAATAAACATCAATATTCAAGTCTTATGGGTTAATTCAACCTTTACACATAAGTAATAAAACATAGGAAGATAGATCATTGGACTTTATCACAATGTTACAAAAATGAGAAGATAATGATACCATTTTTGTGGTCCTAGATGGACTCACAAAATATGCACATTTTTGTGGAATTAAAAGTACATATACTATTATCCTAGTTGGACCATCAATTGACCAACTAGTTGAAAGTTTATAATGTTATAATGTTGGTCCAAAATTTCAGAAAAAACTCTGTTACAACCTTTGTCAATGGTACCTGATGTTTTGGTGGAATTTTTTACATAATTTTATCATAACTAAAAAAAACTTGGTGTTCAGAGGTGTCAGCAAAGTTTTTTTCATTACTTGATTTGTTGATATAAGTGCATCAGTGCTAATAAAATCCAAAACATGATGTTTCCTTTAAATAACAACATGCATTAGGGTGCCTCAAAAAATTACAAGGTTCATGTGCTTTATAACAATATATGCACCATTGCTAGTCAATAAATATTTCATCGGTGCACACAAAAGTTTTAATGGTACTGGTGCTTTATAACAATTTATTCACCAGTGCGATAAACTAAATACAACACCAGTGCTTATGTACTATCAAAAAGCACCACTGCGCTAAGGGAAGGAAAACATACTGGTGGAGTTGATTGAGACATTGACTTTCATTTCTTTTTAAAAATTCAATGGTGCAATCATGATATAGTGGCACGTTAGTGTGCACATGGAGAAAGTGCCAAGGTGTAATAATAACAAAGAACTGGGGCATGTAATGAGTAGTTTGTTGCACTGGTGCACATTTGGTTTAAACTTACCGGTGCTAGATTTACTCGAACACACTTGTGCAATTAAAACAATCAAAAGCATCAGTGTTCATTTTCTCTTTGGTGAAAAGTGACCAGTGACATCGCACTAGAATATCTATATTTTATTTAAATTTTTTAAAATTCCATTATTCATCAGACTTTTTGTTAATAGTATTCATATAATTTGAATTTAATTATTGTGTTTGGATATGATGTTCGGATTAATTTGTTATATCATAATTTTTAAAATTTTGCATATATTATAATATTTGGTCATCCAAATTTTTAATCAAGATGTAACATTTCACAACGACATTGGACAATGCAATAGAATAAAAAACTTTATTTTATTATATATAAATAAGAGACCCTTTGTAATTCTATATTGGTGTGTGGTGTAAATTGATAATTGTATCTATATAATATTTAATAAAATTGTTAATCATATGTATGTAAATATATATTGTGGTCGTATATTTCCACCTATATGATATAGATATAAATATGAAACTGTGCATATGCTTAATATAATATAATAATAAGTATAATATCCATGCAAGGGGATACAATTGATAGAAATTAAATTATATATATTTTTAAATGGATTGATTATGCGATTGTACCTAACTGATTAATTGTTATCTCTTTTCGGATTTAATTGTCAAAGATATTTATTATTGTGTATAAGTTGGTTGGTGGACTAATTTGATTTTATTGCGTTTGTTTGTTTGTTATTAATTGTTGTCAAGGATATTTATTACCATGTTTAAATAATTCAATGGACTCATTTTATTTTTATTGCATTTGTTTGTTTATTATTATTATTAGACTAAAAAATATTTATTATTCGGTGTAAGTCAGTGGATGGGGTGAAGGGATTTTATGGTGTTGTTTGTTTATTATCATGGATTTTTTTCTCTCTAAAATTTTTCCACTCAGGGGTTGAGTAAAGATTCAATTTGATTGGGGTGCAAGAAGAGGCATGATAAAGGGGAGAATAGAGGAGAGATGGGGGGGGATCCCGCTAGCTGTTTTGGAGGCTGGGGAGAAAAAGGTCTTTGGAAGACCTATAAATTTGAGGGATCTTGGAATATTTGGTGAGAGGATAACTTGAGAAATTGAGATTTATGTTCAAGGATCCATGGGCATGGAGGGCTAGGGAGCCATTTGGCTTCATGGGACTAGGAAGACAGCTAGGCCCCTTGTTGGTTCGGAGGATAAACCGTGTTCCCAATGTGGAAAAGTGGGAGAAGGGAATTCTGCTCCAAATTCAAGGATCAACCATTTCCATCGGTAGAGCTATTCTTCTTGTGAAATCACTGGTTTCATATAGCTATTTTATTCTAAGAATTTCCTATCTAAATTTTGATGTTGAAATTCTACATGTTAGCTTCTAAATGATTACCTATAGAAATTGATATGAAAAGTTAAGTTGTTAATTTAGCACAAGTTGGAAATCTATTATGTCTATGTATAACTAAAATAGTTATAACTTAAATTTGAAAATTTTTCTAGTGTAAATTAAGTGCAAAATTAAAAGAAAATTCAAAATTTAAATCTAGTGTAGTATGAATTAGTTAATTACCAACCTATGAGGATCAAGCTTTGCAAGTCGCTACATAAAATTTCATTATCTTTTTAAATATTAAAATTGTAAATATATTTAAGCATTTAGTCAAATTTGCTATATCTATCTATACTATATATTTAATATTCATTGAACTTTGAATTCCATTCAAATTTTTATACATGAACTACCAATCCGTATGAACTTTCTACTATTGTTCCAAATAAATATCATGGTCCATGAAAGGGGCCCTATAGAAGCATTATTTCTTCCAGGCACTGACTATAAGATCATTAACAAGTCATATGTGGTGGTTCAACGATTATTTATAGCTCATTATCCTTGGATGCCTAGAAGCCTCCTATAGGGCGTAAGGAAACATTTTTCTCGCATAACCTCTTCTATGAACTCAAGGACCAATCCTAGTGCTCAAAAAACCCAATTAGGATGTGCCTAGGAGTTTGACGTCTTGTGTACATGGGATGGATCTTGTGGTTTGGGCCATGGTTTTGGACCAAGACCTAGAGACATAGGTTGTAATACATGTACCAATAGGGATCATCTCTAATGCACAATTTCCTAGAAAACAACAAAGGCCTTGTTAAGAGAAATTTATTTGTACCAATGAGTGCTATATGGGATAACTCAAATGATTATAGTGTACCTTGGGTGAGTTTATTTAGGCATAATAAGTAAGGGATTAGGTCGTAATGGCTCCAATTATGTATTATGGTCCATGCAAGGTGTACCATAACATCTTTATTGTTTTTAGGAACTAAATGAAGTCCAATAAGAGGTCATGTGTGGTGGTTTAAGGAATTATGAGTTTCCTTGGATGCATCTAAATCTGCTCTAGGACCTAAGGAAAATATTTCCTCTAGTGACCATTTCTATGGACTCGATAACCATATTTAGTGTATAAAAAATCTAGTTCCTAAATAAATAGGAGTTTTGCATATTCTGTACAAAGAATACCTCTTGTGGTTTAGGCCACGGTTTGGCACCAAAACCTAGATACATAAGCCTCAAAGCTTGTTATTCTAGTGCTCATGTCCCATGTACAAAGTTCTAAAAAACAAAAGGGTCTTTTTAAGGGGAATTTATATTCACCTTAAATTGATCTATGGGAATAAATCTAATGATTCTAGTGTGACTTTTACATGATTCTTTTTAAGAGTAAGAGTCAAGGACTTAGGAACAAACAGTTACAAGCAAGGATAATGATACATGCAAGGGACCCCATGACATCAGTACTCTTTCTAGGCATTGACTAGAAGATAGTTAAAAGGTCATGTGTGGTGGTTTGAGGAGTTTCTATTGTTACTGGATGACTATAAGTGTCCAATAGGGCCTAAGGAAAATGTTTTGTCTCATTTTCATGTCTACATCCTTAAGAACCATGCCAAGTGCTCAAAATATCAAAACGAAAATCCATTCTTACCATTAAACAAGGTGGTTTCAACAACTAGTTATAGAAGACATCATTAATATGTTCTCAACATGAGTGGCACAACTTCTAATAATATTTAATGATATGTTATTTTGATTTGTCTCTAGCACCTCCTTTCTTAAATTATTAGTTTGAAATTAGGCTAGTATTTCCATATTTTAATATTTCAATATCACACATATTTTAATTGAGTAAAATTGCACACACAGTGTTATTAAGTAAAATCACACACACATTCATTTCAAATGTGAAAACCTCTATACTATATGTCTAGAAACCACTTATCCCATATAAGCCTTATCACCCCAATCAACATTTACCATTACGATCCCTAAGAGTTATAACCCATATCCCATATTAACTAATATAAAGCATAAGCTCTATAATCATTAAACTTTATAACATTCACCATAATCCATACAACACCTATAACCATTAACCCTACAATCCTTATCAACCCTAAGAACTAAGAACTAAGCACTAATCCATAAAACCTATAATCCATAATTACCATAACCATTAAAACCAAATCTTTATAATTGTAACTCCCATAACAAATGATTCTTATAACACCTAACACCACTAACTCCTTTGCCAAAGCATGACTCATGAGATCCATCCTTGTTATGAAAATGTCATAATGCAATCCATAACTTCCTTGATGTCAAAGATTCATTATGTATTCCTTAAGACACATCACTAATGTGCAAAAGGTTGATTATGTAGCCCCTAAGCACCATCATGTTTACAAAATTCAAAATGGACATAATATACCACATGTAATGATACATATTCTCTCATATGAAGACCATGTATAGTGATTTAGGGTAACATGTATGGCACATGAGATTTAGAGGAAAGTATTATGACACAATATGTTTTTTTTTTTATCCCTAACCATGGCATAGGCCATAAAAACCATAATTGGTATGTCTAATACCATAGCCCATAACAACTTGACCATAGTCACTGACATCTTATGTAAACTAACATGTTAATCCTCTAACCCTAAACCCCTAACCATCGGTTGAATAACATAACTACCCCTTAATCTTTCTGCCTAACACAATAACCCTTAAATCCTAACAAATTATTAATTCGTAGTCTCTTACTACTAACCCATACATGCATAGCCATTTTCCACTATCCTCTTAACATATGGCTACTTGACAACACTAAATCTTCTTTTCCCATATTGTTAAGCAAAAAATATTATGGTAATAGAGGTGGACGTCCTTTGGCATTGACTTGATTATAAGGCATGCACTCTCATCTTACTATCATATCCACTATGTGATATGTAATGAAACAAATAATTATGTACACACTATTTGGATGAACCATGGCCTATTTTATGGCCATTCACATGTCCCATAGGCTCGAGATCTACCCTAGAGCACTTATACACTTTATCAAAATACTTTTACTTGGAACTCTACCTTTGTTTGATATCGTAGACCATGCTATCTACTAAGGAATCAAAATCATTATTCCAAGATTATTGCTTATTAATATATAACTAGGGACCACATATATATTGAATGGTGTGGAAGAGCCTTACCAATATCCATTTCTACTACACCTTTCTTTTCATGTTCCATCATTTATGGCTTGTGGTCCCTATAGGTACTTGGCCTAGTATTAGACACCATGTCTTATATTTACAATGTCATTTTCCTTGAAAAATATTCTTTATAATTCACATGTTCCTATGGCCACCATATCATACTTATAGATAAAACTATTCCTTATGTATGTCAATGTGATGGACATGGGCCTTAGGGATGGGCCATGCATTACAAAGGAGAGTTTTATGTTTTATCGTTTTGATCTTTTGGTTTGATATCACATAAAACTAGCCATAAAATCTTTGTTAAAATTGCAATTTTGAATTGTTGAAATATTTTCTTTTAATACAGAAAATAATTTAACACTCTTAAATACCCTCGTGAAACATGATTTTAAAATGTTAAACTTCATTATTTACAATTTCATCCAATACAAACCCTCCTAGTACAACATGATTTTATAATGTTATTCATCAATATTTACTATTTCATTTAATAGAAAAAGATTCTTATAAAATTTCCATTAATATATGTTCCCTTTTCCATTATTTTGATAAAGTAGAAAAACAAATTATACAAATGATTTAACCATTTTCATTATAAAGGTTGTGAACATTGATATTGATTTTAGCAATGGCCAACATTATTATAACAAGAGCCACGTGGTGGAAATGTCCCCAACATTGCCACTAACTTTGTGGCTAGTTATTAACGAAGTGTCTGAAGGACTCAATGAATTAAATGAAGTGTCGAAAGGACTCAATGTCGATTGTATAACAAAATTGAAGGATGTTTTGAGCTAAAAACATTGCACATATATTTTGAGCATAAAACATTCCAGTTCAAGAATATTATAAAAAAATTGGTATATTTCAAAGCCCTTTCTAACGTTAAACACAGATATTCGACGTGTCGTTAAAGACCTTCATATTGTCTTCCGACAAATTTAGGGAAAATACAAAATGAAATAAAACAAAATTTATTTTCGTTATTAAAAACATCAAAAGGGAAACAAGTTTCTACGGAGAATTAAAAGGCTTTAAAAACATAAAAAACCAAATTTATGCTTAAATATTTTTGTATGATTCACTTATAATTGAAAGAATTTATCAGTTTTAAGGATATTTCAAAAGCCAAAAAAACCCAAAGTCTCTACAAGAAGAAATCCAGCAGCTAGCTGAGATTTCATGATTTGGGATGCATTTGATCCTTTATGGAATCCTATGTTAACGTTGGATGAAGATCATTTGAAAACTCCAGCAAACAAGAGTGTGTAATCATTTTATTAAGGCCAAGGAAGGAAATAAAGAAACACATGATAGTATTGTAAGCATGCGTAGTAACGAGTTGATGGGAATAATGGTTGAGTAAAGGAAATTGATGTTCTTAGAGGTGAATATAGGCAAATTTGACCATTATTCCTTTAAGTTAATTATTTATTTTGTGTCACTTGAAGCCCCAATAATTTTGATAGATTAAGTCGATTACTTTGGCTATCATTCCACGCATGGATAAAATCATGTCTCAGTTAATGAAAAGAGAATATCCAAAAATCCCAAGAAAAGAATAATTCTTAATCAGAGTGACCGGAGACAAATGTTAGGGTTATGTGGGAGGGCGATGTAATTCCAGAACGCGGATGCCCTTGGAGTGGTTGGCAAGGTTTTCATATTTATACTTTTAATTCTTCACGAATCCCTAGTTGTTTCATCAATTCATGTTCGGGTTAGATCCCTAGTTGTTTCATTAATTCCTGTTTGAGTTTAGATAGATTTAAGCTGGAAAGAGACTTAAAATTGACAGTTGTTTGTAGCTTTCCTGTACTTTATATAGATAATGTATATATTGTGTAGCTTTCCTTTACTTTATATATATTGTATAGATCATGAGAAATTTACTAGTATTAAAATCGATATTGCCATAAAAAATGTGTAGCAGGTAAGGCAGTGAAGGAAAAAAAAACAAAAACAATACATGACTGATTCACAATCCCATATTAATGTACTTGATCTGGCTTTTTGGAATGGAATAAGTAAATGAGATCATGGAAGGAAAAAGTTTTCCCCTGCAGGAAGTGAACAATCATACAGATGTGAGCAAGAATTGCATTGAACAATGCTTGTAGGAAGTGAACGACCATACACATGTGAGCAAGTTTTGTATTGAATGATGTGTACAACATTTTTTTCTCCAGTCCTATTCAGTTAATAGATAATTAATAGATGACTTAGTGTGTATTATAAACATTCCCCATATCAATAAAAGAGCAATCCCATCTTTATTTCCTGGCGCACCTCTATAGATTGTCTTGTTTACATGCAGAAAATTCATTGAATTAAATTCACAAAGGCAAAAATATTGTAAAATTCGGTCCTTATGAAAAATTATGCGAAAAAAACATAGAAGTTTATTTTGAAATATAATTAATAAAGTATACCTATCTATATATATCACATGTTGCTCGTGAAATAATAATCTATTGGAATTCACGGCCCAAATTATATCGAAATACCAGCTATTAGAATTCACTGCTTTTATGAAGAAAAAAAAGCGTATTGTAGTCTAAACTATTTGTGAAAAAACTATCTATGACTTTATATTTTAAAGCATGGCTTCCAATTAAGAAAACCTCCCATGTGCATTTAACCTTTCTCAATTAATAACCATAAGCATCTTATTGTAAAATTAGAACATAATACCAGCTATTGGAATTCATTGCCTTCATGGAAAAAAAAACGTATTGTAGTATAAACTATATGTGACAATGGTGTCACCATCCTTCACATTAGTGATACAACAATCAAGGCTGGTCCTTTTGCAACAACCTAGAAGATGAAGATGACGTTAAGAAATTTTAATTTCTAGGAAACTTCACAATAACCGTGATTTTTAGAGTTACTATGGAATTGGCACTACTGATTTTGATTGTGTCTATATTAAGACTTATATAAAACTAATTAATATATATAACTAATAATAATAACAATTTATTGACTGACTTGTCAACGCAATTACTAACCAAAATAATTACACTTCCAAAAACTTAAAAGCATAAATCTAAACATACCTAAAAATCTTATGCAATTTGTCACTGGAAACTTGCAAACGCCCTCTGCCTTTCTGGTCTTCAAACTCACCCTTCACGTTCTCAACGAACTAATAGTGATATGAATGCTTATCTTGGTAAGACTGCTGGATCTCATTCTGAACGAACTGATCCTCTAAAAGAGAGCTTTATACATCTCATCTTTTGAATGTTAGCTTAAATTTTGATGTCATCTTGTAATTCTACTTCAATATTATTGATTTTTTTAAAATGAAACATCATTATTTTATGAATATCATTTTTTAATAAATGTATTTCCCATTATCTAGAAACTAGCACCATGCTTCATTGAATTCATTCTCTGACCCAATTCAGCCTGATTTTTTGCTCGAGAACCCATACTCATCTCTGTTTTTCTCACATTTAGACTTTGCCCTTTCGTCCCTCTCTTTTAAATTATGCAGATCAAGCATAATTTTGAGTGGGTTCCCAATCAGGTATCTGGATTCGTAGTGCCATAAATAGCGTCTGAATTCCTGTGACAAATATCCATGATGCTTGATTCAAGCTTGTCATCAAAACATACATGATTTTTCAAGAACATTTTTCAAAAAAAAGATATTGATTTCACTTTTGATAAAGTGGTTTCAATAAAAAATCTATCCAATACATTTCTAAACAAGTCTAATTCATTTGTAAGAAGCAGAAAAGTTGTCGATTCCACTTTTGATCATGTAATTTCAATCCTCATTTAGAAAGATGACAAAGAAAACCATGTAAAAGCCCTAGCCTGAATATGATAGTAAAATGTAAAATTTGTACAACTGACATAGTACGAGTCTGCAGAATTATCCTGAGGACTGCAAACTTTTATCCAGCTGGTCGACAAAGCCCTTCTCCTGCAAGCTTGCTGTAGATTACTTGATAGCTTGTTCTATGGGAATACATACCAGTGTGGTATCGTTCAGCTTCTTTGATGGATTGTTAACGTGCAAAGAATTAGGGATTTTCGTACTGAAACTACACAAAAATTAACTGTAAGAATTAAAATTAATGAAAGTCCATAGATGCAAAAAAATTAGGGGTCTTCCTATTGAAACTGCACGAAAAATTATAGCTGTAACAATTCAAATTATTGAAAATCCGTAGATACAAGTTGTCAGTATAGCACAGACTACAGATCCCATTTATACCGCATAAGGCATTGGATGACAGAGAGGATATAATGAAGTTTAAAATCTTACCGATGTACTTTATACTATGGACATATATTGGCCACAATATCGACAAATTCACCGAATGGAAACATCCTCGAAACACAGAGATGTCTCCCTCATGCTGATGGGGTTTCATAGAGCAATATATGTGCTCTTGCCACATCTTTTACATGCACACACCCTAACCAGTAATTATCGTAGGTGTCTGTATGACCTGCATTTACATTATCAAAATCATAGTAACTATATATACATATTTATAGTCTATTTCAGTGTGCTTCAAAATAGTTCCAAGAAGCTTCATTGGGTATTCATTGGTTGAAACCTCTTTTTGGCATGTTCTAATCATATTTGCAGAAGAAAATAACATTGTACACTTAGTTCGAGTACTTTTTAGCACATAAAGGTACAACCCTGCATCTATAAATAAAATTTATGTTATATTTAGATCAAACAGAGCCATACCTGAATTTATTTGATAGTTTATGCAAAACAGTTAGAAAGATTTATTTGATAGTTTATGCAAAACAGTTGAAAGATAGACCTGCCAATTAGGAATATGTAAATATCAGCAACCAGTAATATAAGACCAGAATGCATGCTTTGATAATTTTTCTTCCCAAGGCACATTTAGTATTCCATAATGATAAGTGACAACTGGAACACGGAAGTAAGAAACCCTTGCAGGTGGAGAAGCTCTTGTAGACCTCATATAATCTCTTACCATTAATAATGAGACTCATTATGCAAAGGGTAAAAGGCGCATAGATATTTCGAACAACTCCATTCTATGGCCTGCCATGCAAAGGTAAAAGGTGAAGACATGTCAATGGTTAATGCATGCATGCAGATTACGAGGGCTACATTCTGACTCCATTCTTTGGAAACATACACGTTATTAATTCTTGCAGATACCAAATTGCGAATAATTTTGGGAAAATACATTAGGTTGTGAATAAATTTGGTAAAATACACCAGCTTTTAATGATTGCAAAAACTTTGTTTGTATTTAATTTTTGCTAACTAAAGATGGCCGCTGGGTCTTGGGGCACAAAACAGCTACACTAACCAATGAATAGGCACAAAAATAGTTTTAAAAAATAAAAATAATACACAACATTAAACTAAATTACATGTTTTTGTTAAAGTTACTACAAGTTAGTCTAAATAATGGCCTTAACTAATTCATATAATGAAACCATTTTCACTATAAACGTGGTGAGCATTGATATTGATTTTAACAATACCGAACATTATTATTATAATGGAAGTAAAAGTTTAAATTATGTTTATGTTGTACATATCTTGATAACAATAACTTGAAAATTTAAACATTGATAAAAATACATAAAATATCAATCCATAAATTGATAAATTGGATTAATAACTATTTATTTTATTTAAAATTGTTTTTTATTCCGATATTAAACCAATGATAGCATCATAGCTTTTGTAAACACAACAAGTTCTAATTTTATTATAAACTGTAAAAAAACATTTTATCGAAAAAACAATGTTATATGAGAGAATAACCCGATTTTTAAAAAATTCATGAATGAATATATCTATTTATGAAATATATTCCATTAACAGAAACATATTTATTATCCTTGTAAAAGTAGTTTGAAATTCTATGCCTTTACTAACTTCAGGGAAGAAATATCTGAAACATGTATATTAAAAAAAGATGGATGTGTGGCTGAAGATATGGTTTTTGGTTCAAGAGGGAATTAAGGTTTTTGTAGGTATATTTAATAGTAAGTATGATCTAGTGATGCCTGCTTTATAGCTTTCATGGAAGTCTTATAATTCCTGATTAATCTCGCCTTGCCATCGACTGTCAGTTGGTGCTCCATCTTTGATTTTTGTCGACTGCAACATCCAGGAGTTAGCACATAGGAGTTGCATGAAGGTGATGGAGGACATTCTCATGTTGTTGTGGAGGACTTAGAATTACATGGTCATTGCTGGGAGGACCATAAGCTCCAACTGGTTTCCTTCCTCCTGCTACCGATGCCTCAACATGGAGGAGGTGATTATTCCACACTTTTTTACTGTATCCCTAATCCTCCAATTTTTTCATTCATTTCTGGATGTATTCCCACTGGTTGAAAACATGGTGCATTGATCATGAGTCTATGCAAATTTGAAACCAGCCTCCCCTTCACATGATGTCACCCTCCAGTGATTTGTACAACCTCCTTTACATGTGAGGTTTTGGGCCCTCCTTCCCTCCATGTTTCATGAATACTCATCATATCTTAGTGTGTGAGGTCGATATAGTTGTCCCTAACCATCATATCTAAGACCTCACTCCGATGCTTGGATTTAATTGCTCTACAGGTTTCCGTCCTGAGGTTCACCAGCATGTATGCCACCTTGTTGCCAAGTCTTCTGATTTGGTTGAAGAGGACTGTAACCCCTGGGTTTAAAATCTCCATAAACCTTCCCAACCTTCCTTCTAGCCTCCACGAGTGTGCCACCTTTGCACTTGGGGTCCCATGAAGGATTTTGGTTTCCATTTGGATTACTTGCTGGGATTCTCCTTCCACAATTAAGGGGGTCGATCGGTTCTCCTTTGGCATTTTGAGTCCTCGGAGAATGCTTTCTACCTCAATCATATTGTTTGTGTCCCAACCGATGAAGCCATACTTGAAACCAAGCATGCTCCCCCTATGGTCTCTAATGATACACCTATAACCTGGTGGGCCTGGGCTGCTTTCAATGCTCCATAAAAAATGAGACTGAAAAATCTCAAGGGGGAGGGGTGGGGGAGTCCATGCATTCTCACCAGTTCCAGTTCTTCTTGTGCCCCGTCGATTGTCTACAATTTTAAAGTCAATTCTACAAAATTTGAGTGTAGGACTCATTGAGAAGATTAAAAAATTGTTAAATTTTAGTGTATGTCTCATAGTTGTTGAGGCCTGGAAATTTGCAAGTAGCAACAACAAGGGATTCTCCCCAATCAACGTTCCCAACTATCCCGTGACTGTTTGGTGTAGGGAATCCGTACGGTTTGCGGTCCGGCTACCATAGGTCAAATAACAAAAATAAAGGGCTTTACCAGTTGTGGCCCGATCCATCGTGTATATTTTTGTATTTTGACTTTAAGTATGATGTGCAAGTGCCTATATAAGATGCAGATTGATGAAGAATGCGAGGAGTGGTCACAATGTGATGCACAGGTTCTTACCTCTCGTCTTAGATTCCCTCGCATCTAGATCACACACAACTGAAAAACAAAAGTTAACTAAGCTATCCCTCGGGAGCGAGATTATTAATTCATGAGTAATGTAATACTGTTTACATGTTAAGATAAATCACAGATAGTTGTTCTTATAATCAAAACAAATAAACATGAATAAAGATATACACGGCAAGATAGCTTGTCAACCGTTAAAACATCCATTAATCATAGTGGAAATTATCACAGAATAAACCAGAGAACATTAAAATAAGAACATAGGTTGAGAAAGTTAGAACGCTCTCATAGTTAATAAAACACAGCTGAAAATGAAATAGTTCCCCTTCAACATTGTTTAATTTATCACATTCGAACATTCCACAGCAATTTCTCCAACAGGCAAAAAATTGTAATTTATTATTGTAAAATGAAGTAGTTCCTCTTACAACAAGTGGTTCACAAGTTTCTCTAGGAAAAATACCCCTCTCCTATCTAAATCTTCTATATTTATACAAAAAGAGAAAAACTGTTGGGATGCCCACACATGACTCTTGGGATTCCCCAACGCTTCACCTCCCATACTTTTCTTTCATTAAGTGCTTATAGAATTTACAATATATTATAATAAAACAAATAAAGTGCTTATGAGGAGGGTCTCACTTGACTATTCAAGAACTTCTTCCATGTTGAAGCCTCTTAGGTAATGCTTTCGAACTCGGAAGGTTCTAAGAAATGAATATTGATTTCAAATTTAGCGGCCTGATTTCTGATTACTTCTATTCTGGATGTGCTCAGGCGAAGTTGGTCCTCTAGCAACTATACTCTATCCACGGAATGAGCTACTTCATTCCTCAGGGTTTGCTCATCTAGGGATTTGATGTGCTGAATCCTTTGTCCATCTTCCTGATATCTTCTTTGCAACATCTCCAAAAACCGGCTATGGTATGGAAAGGTATCCATTCTCTATTCAGCCTCAACCTGGTAATGATTATAAGTAATCAAAAGTCTCTTGAAGAAATCTGCAGAAGCCCACTTTGTCTTTTTGACAGCCTTCTTGAATTCTTCGAATGTGTTTATGGAAAACTCTAGTAAATCATAGTCTTTCCTCAAAGCTTGTTGATCTTTTGATGGCAGATCTATAGGGGTTTCTTCATTCACTTCTAATCTGTCCATCCTTCCCATCAGGACTTCTAATATATCCTGCGATCTGTCTACAAAATATGAAGAGGTTTCAAAAATCTCTTCCAACCGATTGTCTACCTGTAAGATCTTGCACCTTTCTTCCTCTATGTCTATTTGCAGCTAGTGCATCTTGCACCTTTGTGCTAGAAAATGCTCCCTGAAAGGCTGAAGGTTGAATTGCTGTTCCCTGGCCTCTTCTAGAGATGCTGTTAATGAGGGAACCTGTTCTTTAAGCTCTGCAGTCTGCCCCTGAGATTGCCTCTGAGATTCCTCCAAGGTAGCTTTTTGTAGCTCCAACTCCCCTATCTTACATAGCAGCTACTCCTTTTCTGTGTGAATAATTTTGTAGTTATAATAGATCAATGTTGTGTGCAATGATGCTAAAAAGAAACACAGGAAATAGATCTTGCTACTAATAATTCTCACAAGCATACACAGGAAAAATAGAGAGAAGAAAAGAGACTGAATCAAATGAAATGAAGAGATGAATATTGGTGCGTATCCTTCCATTGAATAATTATGAATAATAGAGTACATAAATATATCTTCCATCATAGGAAAGTTGAATTGTATGGAAACAACTCATAAGTCTCAAAAAGGCTGACTTACCAAAATATAGCAAACCTCCATAGGTGGATAAAGCACTTGCTAAATCTATCAAGGACCTCACGAGTTGGAAAAAAGCATGAGTGAGTTTTCAAGGAGATGGAAATAACATGCTAATCCTAGAAAATGGAGAAAAACTAATGGAGGATGGGTTGGAAACAAAATCTCCCAGTTTCCTAGTTGACTAGCTTTTATCTTATCCATAGAAAAGCAGGAAAAAGGAGAAAAAGCAGAAAAAAAGCAGAATCTCGTATAAGGTCCTGTATACTAATTCTAGATGAATCCAAAATCAGAAATAAATCATTCCTAGGATATGGATGGCATGCATTGACTTTAAGGTGCAAGTGGATGCCAACTAATTAAGCTAGTGGGTGAATAATTAATAAAATAATGATTAATTACTTTATCCTAAGTTGTGAGTGGGTTTAATATATTCCTACACCCCCCTATAAGTCTAACTTTATGATGGTATGACAAAAAATATGGATGCATATGGATGCATATAGGGCCCAGCAACAAGGCTATGGTCACCCTTTAACAATTATTATGTCCAGAAAAGTGAGGAAAGAGGCAAAACCACATGGGGAAAATCCTCCCTCAAGATAGGAAAAGGCACAAAATTTGAAATATGTCTTCAACATATCTTCATCTTCACTTTAATGAGCTGACTGAACTGCTTCTAGATGAAGGAATTGCTGAAGAAATCATGAACTCCATGATCATGCGCTGGAGTGTAGAACCTGCAAGAAGGAAGAGGAGAGACTCCTTGTATCTCATCAACTGATGAAGTAGGAGCATTATCTGAATGCTTCTTCCTACTGTCAAACTCTGATCTGCAAACATAATCTGAAATGGAAAAGAGATCTGTGCATACTCCTTTCCAAAGAGTACAAAAAATAAGGCAATTTATTTCACACCCAATTCCCTGAATAGCTGCAAAACTGTGATGTGAATAACATGTCAATCTTCCAATCTGATGTAGCACCTGTATAGATCTGATATGAGGCTGATAAAACTCTGATATATCAGAAATATTAACATATGGAACAGCAAGGACAAAGTATTCAATGGATCCATGAGGATATAGGGCTAGACTAGGAAAATTATGAGCAACTGGGAAAAACTGATAAGTGTAAAAATCTGAATGATGGATGGGTAGAATGAGATGTTCACAATCTTCAAGAAGGCTCTGAGTATTGATGCCAAGAACAAAGAAGGATATGCTGAAGCACATGAGATCAAGTAAGGTAAGTGGTATGACACAAATAAGGCTTGATGTGGCTAAGCAAACATCCTGTAAGTCACTGGGTTGCGCACCATCAATGAGAGAGGTATGCAAGGGGTGTAAAGAATCTGGCACATAGATCTCAGAATCTAAGATAGGAGATTGAGAGAAAAATGAATGGGTTATAGGATCATAATCAATATCAGCAGCAGATCCATATGTTACTTCTTTTTCATCAATAGTATCACAAGAAGAAAAATCACCTTCAAGAGACACTGAAAAAGATGGCTCTTCAATATTTGATTCTTCATTGAAGGAGGAAGCATTCAAATGAAAGAGGGCAGCAGAAACATGAACTGTATGAGAAAATTCTTCATCATGATCAAATTCATCAGAGAATTTAGAGGCCAAGAAATCTTGAGAGAGAGAACAAGAGGAGATGCTAGGTTCGCTCCATGCTTCATCTTCAATTTCTTGCAAACCAAAAGCTTTGTCCAAAATTTTCCAAAGGTCAAATGGAAATTCAGCAGAATCTATGAGATGATATATATTTGGAGACATTCCCAAACACATAATTCCATAAGCTCTATCACAATTATTTATCCAATCAATCTTCTCTTCATAAGACTCAGGTTCACTCAATGCACCAATGGAGACATCAAAGAGACATTTCCTCTTCAAGTATGCACTCATCTTTGGATTCCAATCAGCATAGTTGAAAGGATATAGTAGAGGAACTTTTGAATCCATATTGAAGTTGTTGATATGCTCTAAGAGATACTCTCTGCAACCTGCAAAACAAACTAGGAGAAAATCTTGTAAGCTAGACAAGCTCTTCTTTAGAGAGGGATAGGAGACTAGAAGCGCTCCTCAAATCTTTATAACTTGATCAAACTTATAGCTATGATACCATGTAGAAATAATAGATCAATGCTATGTGCAATGATGCTAAAAAGAAGCAGAGGAAATAGATCTTGCTACTAAGAATTCTCACAAGCATACATAGGAAAAATAGAGAGAAGAAAAGAGACTGAATCACATGAATGAAGAGATGAATATTGGTGTGTATCCTTCCATTGAATAATTATGAATAATAGAGTACATAAATAGATCTTCCCTCATAGGAAAGTTTAATTGTATGGAAACAACTCATAAAGCTCAAAAAGGTTGACTTACCAAAATATAGCAAACCCCCATAGGTGGATAAAGCACTTGCTAAATCTATCAAGGACCTTACGAGTTGGTAAAAGCATGAGTGAGTTGTCAAGGAGATGGAAATATCATGCTAATCCTAGAAAATGGAGAAAAACTAATGGAGGATGGGTTGGAAACAAAAGCTCCCAGTTTTCTAGTTGACTAGCTTTTATCTTATCCATAGAAAAGCAGGAAAAAGCAGAAAAAGCAGAAAAAAAGAAGAATCTGCTATAAGGTCCTGTATACTAATTCTAGATGAACCCAAAATCAGAAATAAATCATTCCTAGGATATGGATGGCATGCATTGACTTTAAGGTGCAAGTGGATGCCAACTAATTAAGCTAGTGGGTGAATAATTAATCAAATAATGATTAATTATTCTATCCTAAGTTGTGAGTGGGTTTAATATATTAGTACAAATTTCACATACCATCTTCAACTCATCCTTTTCTGTCCTTAACCCTTGACATTCCTGCCGTAATTTCTCCATACTTCCTTGGGCAGCCTCCAGAGATCTCTTCTCTACCTGGAGGAACTGGAGCTCAACTTTTGAAGACTTTATTTCCTATTGTTGGTCTTCAAACTTTATTTTCAATCTACTAATTTCCTCTCTCTCTCTCTTCTTAGAGTATCTTTTAGCTGGGCAGCAGACTTATTTGATTGTTCAAGATCAATCATTATTCGATCTACATTTTCCTCAGAAGCATGGATCAATGCAGCCCTAGCTCTAATGGTGAATCTGGGGTCCTTGTCTATCCCATATACTATGGTTGTATCATTTATCATTTTACCCGACTGCCCCCCAGTCTCGACCTTTGTCTCGGTCTGCTTTACGATTATTTTTCTTTCCCTGTCATAAAAAATAGTTTTGAAATCCAGTACCTCTTCCCCTTTCTTCTGCTCGAAAGGGACTAGCCTCAGTGTAGGGACCATAGCTTACCCTATTGTGTTGCCAGCAGCTACCTCAGGATCTTGAATATTACGATTACCTAGGTCCTAAGCTTGAATATCTACAGGATCAGAAGCTGATTGTTCTGTCACTGACCCTGTCAGTTTTAGTCTTTCTGCTTCCTGCTTCCTCAGTTCCTCATCCATCTTCCTTTTCTTTTCCTTTTCTTCACTCCGGGAAGCTTCTTCTACCTTTCTAGCTGCTTCTTGTTCAACTTTTCTCCTTTCTTCCTCCTCACCCTTAAGCCAGCTTTTAGCTTCTTGTGCTAGCCTCCTAGCATCTTCATCCCTCTTTCTAGCTTCCTCTTCCTCTACCTTTTTCTGCTCATCCTATCCTTTCCTGCCTTTGGTAGTGATTTTATTTTTAAACCTTCTTCTTAAGGCCGTTACATTTTTAGCACTTCAGAAAATGGATTCATCTTTATCCCATGGCTTGTGTACTCAAAATGTACATTGGCCTCCTTGCAGTGCTTTTCCATTTTATTTCAGGAATCGTTCCTGTGGAAATTTATTTCCCCAAAATGGAATTTGCCCAATTCTTCTACAAATTCATTTTCTTTCTTCACTCTTGTGAACTTATAGCTTCCCAACCTGAATGGTAAGGGAGGATAAGTTGCTTTCTTATGTTCAAATAAAAATCTCCCTATGAAATCTTAGAAAACCTACCTTACTTCTTCTTTGTGTACCACATAGTCGGTGGCATATCTTGGCAGTAGTGAGGGTGCTCTAGAGCATCCATACATTCTGAAATACAATCCATACTTCGTTAAGTAGTAATCTGCATATTCTTCAATAACCTACAATGCTTCCTCCGACATGCAGTTGCACTCTTTTAAGAAGATCAATGTATATAATGGAATGATGAAGCACTCACACACTTCTCTATAGTGACTGTGGTACTTGTGTACCCACAGTGGCTTGTAAGCTGAGTAGACTGGTGTTCTCTCTCGGTCCTAGATACACCTCAGATTTGGGAAGGGTTGGTTGCATAGTATGCAATCAATCAGTATAGAGCTCATGTAGAACTTTGATTTCTTTTGGGACACCCCTCCTAATGCTGAAGCAATGCAGGTTGAGAGGCTGTTGGACACAATGTTTTCCCAGTTGAACACTGTCCCTTGTGTTGCAACATAGAAGATGATAGGCACCCACCCCAACTTAAATCTTTTACCATGGGCCCTCCTGAAAATCCTGTTCAGCATTAGGGAAATGAACCTGTAAGGGGTCCTTAAAGTGGCAGTATCATATTTCCCTAATGGCCTAGTCCTAAAGCTCTTTCCAGACACTAGCATTCATTTCAGTGTCTCGACTAGGTCCAGATTAATTGTCTTTAACCAGTCTTCAGTCAAGTACACGTGTGCTTCCGGTAAGTGGTAGGACAGTGATACGTACCCATGACTATAAGCAGCATAACCCTATTTTTCAACATTTTCCAAAATCATGGTTGTTACATCTGCCCTCAACAGAATCCACCCAATCACCTCTGAGCATGGAAAAAGCTCAAGTCTGGTAGCAACTCTCATCAACGCAGATCTCTCTATATTTGCATATATGGTTTCCTCCTCAAAACCTATGTCAGGTACCTTATGGTGTGTTATTAGTCTGTAGAATTCCCCCCATTTATATTCAGGTTCCACACCCACTATGCATTTGGTATCTTCGTAAGTGTATTCAACTTTGGTGATAATTTCAACCTCAGGTTCCTCCTCTACTGTGGGAGCCTTCTTCTTCTGCCATTTAGACATCTCGAATTCTGAAGAATTTCCCTATCATACACAAAATCCTTTAGGTTCTGTTGGTCCATTCCTATATATCATTCAAAAATGGAGACAAACTGTATGAGCATTTTACCTCGCTTAGGCTAAAGATGATTGCAGCTATGAAAATAAACAAACAATACTCAAAACCAAATTTTCATGCATAAAATTTAATCTTCCAACAAGCTAAAACCAGCTCACGACCAACATTTGCATAATCAACTCAGAATATCATGGCCCCTCTCAATGAAGAACAATTTCCCTCTCGGAGCTACAAACTAAATTGTTACACGGAAAATATGATGTCTAATCTCAAGTGAAGGTTACTACATTGTGATAGTGCATTTAACTCACTGTAAGCTTGAGGTTGGTGGTAATGATGGATAGAAAGGTGGTCGAACAAAGAAAACATAAGACGAAGGAGGCGATGCCTCTTAAACATTTGATACATTCGGCCTGGACATATAAAATACAAGGAAGCTACTTCCTGCAAAAAGCACTCGCATCAAGATCCCAAATAGATAATGCATTATGAACCCTACATTGGTCCGTGGTTCACATTCAAATTTACCAATCTCATTCTGAGTGGGGCACAACTTCAAAATGCTACCCTAGCCTACAAAAAAATGTGGGCGACCATACGTGCTAGGAAACCACAACCCTAGAATCTCTGAAATAAATAAGAAATGCCCTCCTCTTGCAACTAAACAGGGACTACCCTCCTCGAGCGGCCAAACACAGACTGGGGGAAACTGGTGCGGATAGTGTAATGGCCATTTGCATCGGTTCCCCAAACAGTCGAGTGCAGTCTGCAAGCTCATAACAACTATGGATTCAATCATCAAGTAAGACAAACCCCCCCCCACTGGGCAGCTATACCACCATATAAATTATATATGCACGCTAAAAACTGAAAGCTAGGTATCCATTAACTACAGGTGGGGAATTAACTAAAGGCTACAAACCCAGTCCAATGAATCGAATAGAAAAATTAAAATGAGAATCAAGGCCTACCTAGAAATGTGCTGTGCGACTGGCCGAGGAAAAACCACAAACCTCCACAGTGGAGGCACCTAGGAGTGAGGTACCGACAGCGAATACAATGGTCTTCTCGAAGCAACAATGATAGCATGGGAAAATCAAAAAACAGTAATAAAAAAGAATAACCCCAACCCCAATATATACGCCGCGGTCAACACATAATCGGTGGGAAAAATAAACCAATTGGGCGACAAAACAACTACGGGATCGACGATACTGTCAGCATCACCTCTGCAACGACGGATGATGAAACGCTTAGGAGACCCGCAATGGCATCGGCAAGAGAAACAAATAAAATTCACATCGGAGCTTGCCAAGCTAATGCCATAGACCAATAGTAAGTTGAAGAGCTGCAACAGTGGAAAACATAAAGGCACCGAGTTCTACAAACCAATAAAATCAAGGGTAAAAAATAAACATGATTTCGACGAAAACAAAAAAATCGGTCAAGCGGAAAAGAAAAAAAACTACATCAGAAGGATAGTGCTTTCCAAAGTAGCAATAGTGAAAGCTGAAAGCCTAAGGATCTGCGAATCAAAACGGCGGGGATCGGAAGAGGATAATACAACCATCGAAAAGCTTCGCAATACCTCCACAATAGCAAAATACGTAGAGACAAATGTTCTGATGGGATCTTAATACAACCGCTGACGAATAAAGAGCATTGGAGACCAATAACCCTTGGATCGGTATTGATGTCCCGTTCTTTTCTGCAATGACGGGCATGCAGATAACTGGATTCCCGACTCAATAGTCTAAAACACTTCTGATGGCAGGGAAAAATCAATACAAACCGTAAAGCATGGCTGGCATAAAAGTAATTCTTGAGCAAACATTAAACAAAACCAAAGAGCTGATTAAAACGAAATAAAAGGAGGGTCCCAAAATTTTTTGAATTTTGGGAAAATGTTGCAGCTGCAACAATCGGTGACTACCTAGTGAACCCCAAATTTCTGAGTCAACTTGTTCTCAGTAAAAGACTGTTTAATCATTTAACTCATAAGTTGAAGTCTTCTAGAAGTTTGTATTCCTAAGATGGAAAACACATGCATTTAAATCATTGATGACAGTCCATTCTTTGGAATGGGAACATCAAAATATTCAAAGTTTGGATAACTCTTTTGAGGCTTAGTAGGTGAGTTTTATTTTACCACTGTCTTTCGGTAGTTTCTAGCTTGGACACCATAGGATCATAACATATGGTAAACAGAACTATTCATTTGTTCCTCATTTCCATGCCAATTGCACTTTTGTGCCCTTTTGAACTTTTGTTGTTTTGAGTCCTCCATATGCCTTTCTTTCTGAATTTTATTCAGGCTCTTCTATCCATGGTGTCCTTTTGTGTGAGAGATGTATTTACTTTTCAGCTCAAGGACGGAGAAGAACTTTTGTAGATTGATATTCATGTTTCTAATACTTTTCTTTGATATGTATTGCTTCTTTTAGGAGTTTTGACTCTTAACAGCCTTTAGGATTTTAAAATTATGACATGGGATCATTTATATATAAGGGCCTGTTTACCTTGCTTCTTCTCCATGGGTCCTTTGCTATCATCCCCTGGTACATATTAGATGTGAAGTGGATGGAGCCTCAAAATAGTATTCCAGATCTTTTAATTATGAGTTATTTTCAGGGGTTAAGCAAGACTTCAATGAGTGCATATCCATTCAGGAAAACTACTTACTAGAAGAGATATTGTCATTTCAAGCAAAATGCACAGTCTTATCCCAAATATCTCAATTAATTGAGAACCCTGATGCCTTCCATGCAACCAAAAGTTTGCCTCTTCTATTCAAAACAAACGAAAAAAACCAGAAACAACAATGGTAAATCAAAGTAAACAACTGCATCAAATTATTTATGTACAAGGTCATCAAATCAAAGTAAAACTTAAGAACCAACCACTAGCTAATCAGTTCTGTTCCCACCCCCTAAAATCTATCAACTTATGAGTCCAAGGGCTAGGCTTGATCGTGGATGTGAAATACCTAACCATTATCTAATTCTGCTATTTTTGAATGTTGATGTATATGTAACTTCGGAATGTATTCTTCCATGTATCTTATGTATTGTAACCCGATGTTTATTCCGGGATGTTTCTATTATGTATTTAAGTCATGTGGTCATGCCCCGATGTTCTGATCGGGAGGGTTAATAATGTAATCAATTCATATCAAGTCATTAGGTAAGTCCCCACAGTGTCGGGGCACTTGAGTTATTATACACTAATTAAGGTGTAGGCTCGAGTAGTAATTATTAGGGTTGAGCCTACGTGTGAAATGGAAACTTAAGTGAACGGACTAATATAAATAGAGAGTGTGTGTCTCTCTATTTATCACTCGTGAATTACATCACTTGCTCTCTCAAGTGTGGCGCACCTTTGGAGAAGGAAATACTTTGGCTTGATAGAAGACAGAAGGCTGCTGTTGTGTTGGGAGGTCATCTTACTGTTTTGGGTTTCACATCTTGTGGTGATACTATCTTAGAGGAAGTTGAGGGGTTTTATCCATTTATGGTTTCCCCTATAAAAACTCTTTGTGTCTCTTGTCTCATGTGATGTGCTTATGTTATTGCTGTGCTTGTTATTCTCTCAGTGAAAAGATCCTAACATAATGCTAGCTTAAATGTTGAAAAACTAACATGGTATCAGAGCTAACCTGAGAAGAAGACATTGTGCAGCTACAGGAACTAGGGCTTCCTAGTTTGTGGATATTCCTCCACATATTTTCAGCAAAAGTATGCCAGGATGACTCTCCATTGAAGGGTGCATCTTTCTGTCGATGCGGAATTCAATTTCAAGCATTTTCAGTTTTGATGTGGAAATTAGGGATTTCTACAGAATAGGAATTTTTTGAGTGAGACCAGCATAGGATTGTTCTCCTCATCAAAACCGAATTTTAGAGACCTGGATCAAGAAATTTGGTTGGGTGAAACTCTGGGAAAGTCAAACCCTAGTTTGACCCTGAGCTAGGAGAAACCCTAAATACTAAAACTGCTAATTTTTGGTACAGTCGCTATATTCCAAGATTGGAGAAGTCTCAGAAGTTGAAAATTCCAGGGACTGAAGCTAAAATCCTGATTAACACTGTGTCCAAATATCAGCCTCATATTCGCTATATTCTGGGAGATATGATCTCTCTAAGTTAGGGCGCCATCCTCTTCCAGAAATCATCCATAAACAAGACACCTGGAGAGATCTGCAATATCTTGGGCTACAGAGGTCCAAATGGAATTCCTAAAGATTTTCCAGAAAGGGCATGGACTTTAATTTCTGTGGTCTGAATATCAGACTCAGATGATGAACCAGTGACACGTGGCATGCCATACAACTTCGCTATTCTGAATAGTCTTGTAACAGGTCACCTTGGGAAAAGGATCATAAATCCAAAATGGTTAAACCAATTCTGATTAAACCTATGGTTTTGGATCAGGGACATGTGAATTTACCTCAGTGATAAATTTCATCCATATAATATCATTAATTTCAGAGATATCACAGAAACAGTAACAGGCATTTCTGCAGAAGAAATCAGAAAATTAGGGCTTCCTGTTCCGGGAGCTTCCCTCCACTGTTTTTAGAAAATGAGTACATTGGACAGCTCCATTTGAAGAGATATGTCTGTTCATCCAATCAGATCTGAAAGATTCCAAGTTTTGAAAATTAGGGTTTCTACGACAAACCCTAGATCAGCGAACTCCAGGACAAGGATGGACACCTCAAATCGGTAAGATCTAATCCTTTGCTATTTCCATTTGAGGTTCTCGTTTCAAAGTGATCTATCACATCAGCTTGATGATAAGCTTGGTGAAGTTAACAACTTCCAAGCATAGAAGTATTTTATCTCTCTGGATTGGACACCTACATGAGTATAGAGGTTCTAGTTTCAGAGGGAGACGAGGTTAGAAGCCTTTCACAAGAAGGACTTGGTTAAGGCCAAAGAAGACATCATGCTCATGCTGCAAAGGATGATGAACCATCCAGAAAGAGATCCAGATATGAAAGCGAAGATTATTCAAGTGAGGATGAATATGTTCTGATATCAGCTCTCACAGGTAACATTACTCATGGAAGTGATGATTGGATTATAGACAGTGGGGCTATGACAGGATTCAAGGAATTCTTTGTAAGACTCTCAGAACATGAATCACCTCACAAGGTGAAACTAGGAGATGACTACCAATATCCAATAAAAGGTAGTGGGGAATATTCATACAAGCTAGACTCTGGTAAGTCTCTAAAAATGAAAGAAGTATTGTTTGTTCCAGGACTCAAGAAGAACCTTCTTTCCATTGATGTAAAAGGAATGCGGATTGCATTCATAGATGGTCAAGTCATCATGTGGCTAAAAGGAAAGACTGTCGATGATGCGGTAGTGATTGGAGAACAAGAAGGAGGCTTCTTCAAATTGAAGGGCCATCCAGAACAAGCCTTGATCCATGAAACAGTAGAGCCAAATGAGGTTTGACATAGAAATCTTGCACATGTGCATTACAGAGCACTGCCTATTGCAAGCAAAGTTGTTGAAGGTCTTCCTGAATTTCAAGCTATTTGAAGGGAAGAACAAAATCAGAATATGACCTAAAGAAACCAGTTGAAGACTGTGAAGATTCAGAATGCAGAGACCATGCAGTCATAAGAGTCTCTCAAATCAAAGAACAACTTGAAGCGGTAAAAGAAAAAGTGAAGAATGCAAAAGTGGTGATGGCCACCTTGAATGGCCTCCCAGGATCGTGGAATTCATTCATGTGAGGAATGTGTGCTAGAAGGAAGTGATTACTTTCAATAGACTCTAGAAAGAGAACTCACAAGAAGAAGAAGCTCAAGAAGAGAAGGTGGGAGCAACTGAAGATCAAGCTCTCATCATCCAAAGAAGATCCCTCAAGCAATGAGGAATATGAATAAATCAACTCTTGAAGAACCTCTTATCCACCTCAGCATTTGGATAAGAAACGATGCGACTATGAATGAAGAAGAAGATGAAGCTAAAGGATCAAGAAGGAGTCTACCCTCGAAAAAAATAAAGATAAGTATTCAATTGTCATTTCATGATATTTTTTTTATGCATTTGTTTATATTTAGTTATTGTATTATGCATGATAGGATGTTTGCATTAATGACAGTATACTACTAATATGCATGTGATGGGTAAGTAGCTCATGGTTCTATACAAATTATCCATTGCTACTTATCTAGAATGAAACCTCTTTGCTGACATATTGGATTAGTGCACAATCTCAATGTTGTCCTGGTAGAGATGGAAGGCATCTAGAAAGTTTCAGTGAGATATGGATGAATGTTGTATTGGCTAAAGTAGTTGCATGATCATATATTTATGCATAAGTATTTGCCAGTATGAATATTCTTTATGAAATGTTCTAACCATACAATTGCATTTGACTTGTAGGAAAGAACGCATACATAATCACCTATAAGCAAAGAAGAATGAAGACTTGTTTCGAAGGACAAGTGACGACATTTCAAAATGAAGATTAATATGACGAGTGCAGTGACATCATTGATGCAGAACCTTCCAGCCACTAAGAAGAAATGGAAGACCAGTTCAAGAAGAATGATGTCTGGGTGCAGTATCGAGACCTGAAGAGAAGTTCATAGTTCCATCATGCAGTAGATGGAAACATCATGGGATACAAAGGAAGATTCGTAGCATGAGGCTTCTCACGAAAAGAAGGCATAGTCTATGAAGGAACATTTACAGCTAATAGAAGTGAAGTCACATGACATGCATAATCATGTGTGCAAATGAAAGAAGGCCTTGTACGAGTTCAGAAGATACCCATGGGATAACACATACATGATGAGCTTGATGAATATCTTAACCTTTGCTACAAGGTTGATAGAGGATGACAAGCTCACAGATGGGTGCAAGATGAACTTGTGAAGAAGTTCAAGATAGAGGATCTTAGTATCCAGTGATCCTAGATGGATACTGCTTGTCACTCCAGTACAGAATGTTTCAATGTATAGAGCACAGAAGACAGAGGGAGTATGATGCTCTGCTTCAGAGGGAGTGACTACAGAATATATTGAGGTTCGACATGGTACGACAGGATGGGAAGATTACTGATGACTCTAGGTTTTACTGAGAGAAAATTGGATTCCAACATTTGCTTCAAGTTTGAAGACGGAAGACCAGTGATGCTCCTGTTATGTGTCAATGCACTATTGTTCTAGGTATGGAGGTGTGGCAGAGTACAGATGGAATCTTCCTTGGACAAGGGAAGTATGCAGTAGAGATCCTGAAGAGGTTTGGGATGATGGACTGCAAGGCTATGGCCACACCTATGGCATCAAACCTGAAGCTATTGAGTGATACTTCTTCAGAGTCGGTTGATGCTACGATGTATCGTCAGATGATTGGGTCATTTATGTACCTAACGAACACGAGACCAGATATTTGCTTTGCTGTGAACACCTTGAGCCAGTACCTGACAGATCCAAGAAGTGTTCACTTGATTGCTGCAAAGCATATTCTGAGGTACCTGAAGGGTACAATTGATTATGGGCTCAAGTATGATGCAAATTAGAAGATTAACCTAGAGGGTTATGTTGATTCAGATTGGGCAGGCAGTGCCATCGACAGGAAGAGTACTTCGGGATGTTGCTTCAGTATGGGATCAGGTGTGATCTCTTGGTTTAGCAGGAAGCAATCCTGTGTGGCACTGAGTACAGCTGAAGCAGAGTATGTCGCAGCTTGTTCAGCTAGTTGTGAGGCAGTATGGCTGCGGAAGCTACTGTCTAATATATTTGATCTCCAGTTGGATGCTACTTGTATACATTGTGACAACCAGAGTTGCGTGAAGTTGTCAAGGAATCTAGTGTTCCATGACAAGTCAAAGCATATCGAGATCAAGTATCACTATATCAGGGATATGGTGCAGAGAGGAGCAGTGAAGCTCCTGTATGTTGCGACAGAGGAACAGATAGCTGATGTATTGATGAAGCCATTGGCTAGGCTGAAGTTCGAGTACTTCAGAGAGAGACTTGGTGTTCTCCAGATCAAGGCTTCCTCCCAGAGACAGTGATGAGACCCATATCCATTCTGACATGGTGAGAGGATTGGTTCCTTCCATGGTCAGATGTAAGGGTTGAGCCATTCTATCATGGTGAGAGGATTGGTTCCTTCCATGACTGATATGAGTGCTGAGGTTCATAGCCATTCTGACGAGCAGGTCAGATGTAAGGGCTGAGCCATTCTGGTCATGGCTAAAGGATTTAGTTCCTTCCATGTCAGATATGAGTGCTAGAGATCCATAGCCATTCTGATGAGCAGGTCAGATGTAAGGGCTGAGCCATTCTGGTCATGGCTAAAGGATTCAGTTCCTTTCATGTCAGATATGAGTGCTAGAGATCCAGAGCCATTCTGACGAGCATGTCAGATGTAAGGGTTGAGCCATTCTGTCATGGTGAGAGGATTCAGTTCCTTCCATGTCAGATGTGAGTGTTGGCCATTCTGTCGAGTAGGACAGATGTAAGGGCAATTGCCACTCTCTGGGAGAGTGGAGGCGCATGGTCAGTTACCATGTAGCTCAGTCAGGGACTGGGGGCCATTCTGACAAGGGTGTAGGATTCAGTTCCTACCAGGTCAGATGTGAGTGCACAAATCTTTCATCATTGTGAGTGGATATGGTTCTAGCCTGGATGAGAGTCTTTCATCATTGTGAGCGGATATGGTTCCAGCCTGGATGAAATTGTGCCTTTCTGATGAGTAGGTCAGATATAAGTGCAGAGAATCTTTCATCATTGTGAGCAGATGTGGATCCAGCCTGGATGAGAGTCTCCCATCATTGTGAGCAGATATGATTCCAGCCTGGGTGAAGAGAATAGAGTTCTTTCATCATTGTGAGCGGATGTGGTTCCATCCCTGATGGGATTGTGCCTTTCTGACGAGTAGGTCATATATAAGTGCAGAGCCATTTCACAGATGTTAGTGATGTGATGTCCTATCATGCTGGTGAATGTGAGTGCTGGGCCTTTCTGATGTGATTGTAGTTTACTACATGATCAAATGTGAGTGCTAGGCGTGCCTTTCTGACGAGCAGGTAAGATGTAAGTGCTGGTGAAGACCTACATGAGAGTAGGCCTACAACCAGCATGAAAAAGGGCTGGCTCTGTAGAACTTCCTATGACGAGATAGTATACACATGATGATGACCAGCGGAGATCCAGATCGAGCTATGATCCAGATCCAGTTATGATGACTCCGAGAGATCCAGATCGAGTGATGATCCAGATCCAGCAGTGATGATCCAGATCGAGTGATGATCCAGATCCTGTCCAGAGAGATGATCCAGATCGAGTGATGATCCAGATCCAGTCCAGTGATGTTGATCTAGATCCAGTGATGATCTAGATCCAGTGATGCCATTTTATGATGATCCAGATCGAGAGATGATCCAGATCCAGATGACTTGAAGACGAAGATGACTTGAAGATGAATATGACTCGAAGATGAAGATGATCCAGTTGATGCAGAGAAGAAGACCAGTGCTAAAATTTTTTGTCAAAAGAATACCTTCCTAGTTAAGAGGGAGTGTTGATGTATATGTAACTTCGGAATGCATTCTTCCATGTATCTTATGTATTGTAACCCGATGTTTATTCCGGGATGTTTCTATTATGTATTTGAGTCATGTGGTCATGCCCCGATGTTCCGATCGGGAGGGTTAATAATGTAATCAAGTCATATCAAGTCATTAGGTAAGTCCCCACAGTGTCGGGGCACTTGAGTTATTATACACTAATTAAGGTGTAGGCTCGAGTAGTAATTATTAGGGTTGAGCCTACGTGTGAAATGGAAACTTAAGTGAATGGACTAATATAAATAGAGAGTGTGTGTCTCTCTATTTATCACTCATGAATTACATCACTTGGTCTCTCAAGTGTGGCGCATCTTTGGAGAAGGAAATACTTTGGCTTGAAAGAAGACAGAAGGCTGCTGTTGTGTTGGGAGGTCATCTTACTATTTTGGGTTTCACATCTTGTGGTGATACTATCTTAGAGGAAGTTGAGGGGTTTTCTCCATTTATGGTTTCCCCTATCAAAACTCTTTGTGTCTCTTGTCTCATGTGATGTGCTTATGTTATTTCTATGCTTGTTATTCTCTCAGTGAAAAGATCGTAACATAATGCTAGCTTAAATGTTGAAAAGCTAACATTGAAACCGAAACTACATCTACCAATTTACAATCAATCTCATCAACCTGTGAACATTAAAGGAGATCAGGCTAAGTGTCAGTCCTACTGTTGGCTTCTTTTGATGCAAGATGTTTTAGCTCAATCTCCATTAGATAATTCCCCAAAACAGAATTTGCTGATTCCTTTTCATCTTCCAACTTAGTGATAGTGTGTTTCATGTAAGGTTCCCTTAAAAATTTTATCCGGTTTGGGACCCCTTTATGAGGCAACCATAAATGTGACCAATCTAAAGCAAAATACCCCTTTAACCTAGCGGACCAGTCTCGGTTCAGAATAAGTCCATACCCATTCAGTATTTCTACAACCACAATATCAATAAATTGAAATATCTTTTCATTTGCAGATAAACAAGTGAGAACATTTTCCATTTCCCCAACTACTTTGACACTAGTTCTGTCTAATTGAGTAACTTCCCAAGCAGTAGGTTTTGGCTTCCCATTAATTGTTTTGCAAACTGCAAGAGGCATAACATTCACTGATGATCCAGAATCCACCAAACAATTATGCACCTTATGGTTCAAAATTTCCAGAGTTAAAAGGAAAGGTGGGGTTTTAAACCTAGATTTCCCCTCCCCAATTGATTTGACATCTTCCTCCACAGGTTGGTTTTCAATAGGTATCTCTTCCTCTAGTTCTTCAGGCCTTTTAGTATTTTCTTTGTTAACACCTACATGGTATTCAATAGGATTAACAGGCCTGTTGATTTTCTTTGGATCTTGGCTAATAATGGTGATTTCAGGTACTTTGTCCTCAACATTGTTCTTTGGCTGTTTCCTGACATTCTCTTGCAACTTTTTAATCTTTGAGATTATTGAATTGTCTTTATTTACCAAATTCAGGTCTTTTTTTGTCATCGGTATATTCTCAAGTTTCAGAGTACTTTTTTATGTATCAAACAGTGAGACACAATCCCATAAAAACATGGTATCATTTTCTTGTTTTTCTATGGTCTTACTCATGGATAATTTTAGGGGCGAAATTTAGCCCATGGGCTATTTTTAGGGGTTTTTCTCCAAAAAACGATTCGCCATTTTTTATTTTTTGAAGCCCTGTTTCGCCCAATTTTGATCGGGTAAACTTTTTTCACCCTAAAAATCGCCAAATTATTATATAAATGACATAAAATCCTTGGAAATTAAAATGTCTTTTGAAAAATATCGCCAAACATTTTATAGTTGGCGTTTTAAGAATTGGTAAGATTCACCAACATTTATACACTTTTAAAAAAGTATGGTTCCTTAAAATCATCCCTGGTCTTACTACCTTTTTCCTCTTCATCATTGTCCTTAGTCAGTTTATAATCCAAGAGCTGATTCATCACCATCATCATTGAATTTAACGATTGAGGACAGTTCTTTTCAGAATGGGGTTGTTGGTGAAAAGTGCAAAAATTATCCATCCCCACCTCTGTCAGATTCATTGATGTTGAGCTGTGCGGAAGGGTCTTGAATCAATTGTTATCTTCTCTTTTTTTGTAGTAAGGCTTATAAGCTTTCTGAGCTTCTTTTTCCTTCTCCAAATCTATTATTCTGTTGGAAAGCTTTTGCATCATCTTTAACATCCCCTAAAAATCATGTGATTGCTCCTATTTAGGTTTAGACAGCAATAAGGCTCTTTTCCCGAAATTTTTTTCTCCAGATTGCTCGAGATAATCTTCTATACTTTCCTTTTCAGCCTCTACTCTTTCCCCTTCTTCATAAGTCTTTGCTAACGTAGGCTTAACTTGAGCTTTTGCAAACAGAGCCAAGTCGGGACCTAAAGTTGAGGTATAATACTCAATCAAAACTTTATCAGAGGGCTTGCCAGTGGCAGAGAAATTCTTGAGGTAAGCAAAAAATCTTTGAGTGAAATTGTGTACCTTTTCTTTCCTTTCTTTTTTTAAAGCACCTAAACCTTTCATTAGTGCTCCATATATCTTTTGGACTGCATACTTACTTCTGAAAATCCTTTCAAAGGTATCCCAATCTGGGATAGAGTTTGCAGGAAAACCAAAGTACCCCAATGTTGTTGTTCCTTTAAGGGTGTGTGGAAAAAGCCTACAAACTACATCCTCATGTTCCCCAGCCCTTAATCCTTCTATTTCCAAATAGAAACTTTGTAAATGGTCATCTACTAATATCTTCTCATTTGGATCGAACTTAGGCAACATCTTCTCGAAAGCCTGAGGTAAGTCATGCAATGGAGGTGTTAAGTTCAGGGGTGATCTGGCTTTCCAATCCGGTGGTGGATTTGGTGGGTTAGGTGGCTGGTTTGCATTTAAACCTACCATGAGTCTAGGTGGAGAGTGAGGAGGTGAAGGAACAGGAGTCCGCCTAGGAGAACATTAAGGTGTGTTTGGGCCTACTTGATTCAAAGGTTGAACAACCTCCTATAATTATACTTCTACTAACTCTTCCAAATATCCAACCAACACTAAATCTTCCAAGATGGGACGGTCTTTCTTCTTGTATTCTCTTCCTGGTAAATCCTCCAATATTCTTTACATAAGCCCACGTGTGTCTTCTCAGATCATTTTCTACTTGGTTGTCCATAGCAAACAAATGTTCTCTATTCTCTTCAATATTTTGGTCAAGAAATAAACTGCTTTAAAAACTATCACTGGTGGAGTAATTTTGAGGAAAAGGATTTCCCTGGCCAGCCATGCATTGGTGGCCCTCCTTCTAGTGCCAGAAACTGTTGAGGCCTGGAAATTTGCAGGCAGCAACAACAAGAGATTCTTCCCAGTCAACATTCCCAACTAGCTAATGAGTATTTGGTGTAGCCCATGACTATTTGGTGTAGGGAATCCATCCGGTTTGCGGTCCGGCTACAGTAGCTCAAGTAAGAAAAACAAAGAGATTTACTGGTTGTGGCTTGGTCCACTGTGTATATTTTTGTATTTTGACTTTAAGTATGATGTGCAAGTGTCTATCTAAGATGCAGATTGATGAATAATGCGAGGAGTGGTCACAATGTGATGCACAGGTTCTTACCTCTTGTATTAGACTCTCTCGCATCTAAATCACACACAATTGAAAAAAAAAAGTTAACTAAGCTATCCCTAGGGAGGCAGATTATTAATTCATGAGAAATGTAATACTATTTACATGTTAAGATAAATCACAGATAGTTGTTCTTAGAATCAAAAAAAATAAACAAGAATAAATATATACATGGCAAGATAGCTCGTCAACTGTTAAAACATCCATTACTCATAGTGGAAATTATCACAAAATAAACCAGAGAACATTCAAATAAGAACATCAGTTCAGAAAGTTAGAGCGCTCTCATAGTTAATGAAACACAGCTGAAAACAAAATAGTTCCCCTTCAACATTGTTCATTTTATCACATTCAAACATTCCACACAACACTTTCTCCAATAGGCAAAAATTTGTAATTTATTATTGTAAAACGAAGTAGTTCCTCTGACAACAAGTGGTTCACAAGTTTCTCCACGAAAATCCCCCCTTCCTATCTAAATCTTCTATATTTATACAAAAAGAGCAAAAATGTTGGGCTGCCCACACATGACTCTTGGGCTTCCCCAACGCTTCACCTCCCATACTTTTCTTTGATTAAGTGCTTATAGAATTTACAATATATTACAATAAAACAAATAAAGTTCTTATGAGGAGGGTCCCGCTTCACTATTGAAGAACTTCTTCCATGCTGAAGCCTCTGAGGCAATGCTTTCGAACTCGGAAGGTTCTAAGAAACGAATATTGATTTCAAATTTAGCAGCCTGATTTCTTATTACTTCTATTCTGGCTATGCTCAGGAAATGTTGGTCCTCTAGCAACTGCACACTAGCTGCTGAATGAGCTACTTCATTCCTCGGGGTCTGCTCGTCTAGGGATTTGATGTGCTGGATCCTTTGTCCATCTTCTTAATATCTTCTTTGCAACATCTCCAAAAACAGGCTGCGGTCTGAAAAGGTATCCATTCTCTGTTCAGCCTCAACCTGGAAACGATTATAAGTAATCAAAATTCTCCTGAAGAACTCTGCACAATCCCCCTTTATCTTTTTTACAGCCTTCTTGAATTCTTCATCTATGTTTATGGCAAAATCCAGTAAATCACAGTCTTGCTTCAAGGCTTGTTGATCTTTTGTTGGAAGATCTACAGGGGTTTCTTCATTCACTTCTAATCTTGCCATCCTTCCCATCAGAACTTCTAAGATATCCTACAATCTGTCTACAAAATATGAAGAGGTTTCCAAAATCTCTTCCAGCCGATTGTCTACCTATGAGATCTTGCACCTTTCTTCCTCTATGGCTATTAGCAGCTGGGGCATCTTGCTCCTTTGTGCTAGAACATGCTCCTTCAAAGGCTAAAGGTTGACTTTCTATTCCCTAGCCTCTTCTAGAGCTGCTATTACTGAGGTAACCTATTCTTTAAGCTCTACATTCTGCCCCTAATATTGCCTCTCAGATTCCTCCAAGGTAGCTTTTTGTAGCTCCAACTTCCCTATCTTACCTAGCAGCTGCTCCTTTTTTGTGTGAAGACTTTCACATACCATCTTCAACTCATCCTTTTCTGTCCTTAACCCTTGACATTCTTGCTGTAATTTCTCCATACTTCCTTGGGCAGCCTCCAGAGATCTCTTCTCTACATGGAGGAATTGGAGCTCAGCTTTTGAATACTTTATTTCCTATTGTATGTCTTCAAACTTTCTTTTCAATCTACTACTTTCCTCTCTCTCTCTCTCTTCTCAGGGTATCCTTTAGCTGGGCAGCAGACTTCTTTGATTGTTCAAGATCAATCATTATCTGATCTACATTGTCCTCAGAAGCATGGATCAATGCAGCCCTAGCTCTGATGGTGAATCTGGGGTCCTTGTCCATTCCATATACTATGGTTGTATCATTTATCATTTTACCCAACTGCTCCCTAGTCTCGACCCTTCTCTCGGTCCTCTTTACGATTCTTTTTCTTTCCCTATCATAAAAAATAGTGTTGAAATCCAGTACCTCCTCCCCTTTCTTCTGCTCAAAAGGGATTAGCCTCAAGGTAGGGATCATAGCCTGCCCTATTGTGTTGCTAGTAGCTGCCTCAAGATATTGGATATCAAGATTACCCAGGTCCTGAGCCTGAATGTATATAGGATCAGAAGTTGATTGTTTTGTCACTGACGCTATCAGTTTTAGTCTTTCTGCTTCCTACTTCCTTAGTTCCTCATCCATCTTCCTTTTCTTTTCCTCTTCTTCACTACGGGAAGCTTCTTTTGCCTTTCTAGCTGCTTCTTGTTCATCTTTTCTCCTTCCTTCCTCCTCACCGTTGAGCCAGTTTTCAGCTTCTTGTGCTAGCCTCCTAGCATCTTCATCCGTCTTTCTAGCTTCCTCTTCCTCTGCCTTTTTCCGATCATCCTGTCCTTTCCCGCCTTTGGTAGTGATTTTCTTTTTAAACGTTCTTCTTAAGGCCGTTATATTTTCAGCACTTCAGAAAATTGATTCATCTTTAACCCAGTGGCTTGTGTACTCAAAATGTACATTTCCCTCCTTGCAGTGCTCTACCACTTTATTCCAGGAATCGTTCCTATGGAAATTTATTTCCCCAAAATGGAATTTCCCCAATTCTTCTACAAATTCATCTGCTTTCTTCACTCTTGTGAACTTATAGCTTCCTAACCTGAATGGTAAGGGAGGATAAGTTCCTTTCTTATGTTCAAATAAAAAGCTCCCAATGCCATCTAAGAAAACCTGCCTTACTGCTTCTTTGTGTACCACATAGTCAGTGGCATATTTTGGCAGTAGTGAGGGTGCTTTGGAGCATCCATACATTCTGGAATACAATCCATCCTCCATTAAGTAGTAATCTACATATTCTTCAATAACCTGCAATGCTTCCTTCGACATGTAGTTGCACTCTTTTAAGAAGATCAATGTATATAATGGCATAATGAAGTGCTCACACACTTCTCTATAGTGACTGTGGTACTTGTGTGCCCACAGTGGCTTGTAAGCTGAGTAGACTGGTGTTCTCTCTCGGTCCTAGATCCACCTCAGATTTGGGAAGGGTTGGTTGCATAATATGCAATCAATCAGTATATAGCTCATGTAGAACTATGATTTCTTCTGGGACACCCCTCCTAATGCTGAAGCAATGCAAGTTGAGAGGCTGTTGGACATAATGTTTTCCCAGTTGAACATTGTCCCCTGTGTTGCAACATAGAAGATGATAGGCACCCACTCCAACTTAAAGCTTTTACTGTGGGCCCTCTCGAAAATACTGTTCAGCATCAGGGCAATGAACCTGTAAGGGGTCCTTAAAGTGGCAGTATCATATTCCCCTGATGGCCTAGTCCTAAAGCTCTTTCCAGGCACCAACATTCTTTTAAGTGTCTCGACTAGGTCTAGATTAATTTTCTTTAACTAGTCTTTAGTCAAGTACACTTGTGCTTCCGGTAAGTGGTAGGCCAGTGATAGATACCCAGGGCTATAAGTAGCATAAACCTGTTTTTCAATATTTGCCAAAATCATGGTTGTTAGATCTGCCCTCAGCAGAATCCACCCAATCACCCCTGAGCATGGAAAAATATCAGGTCTGGTAGCAACTCTCATCAATGCAGATCTCTCTATATTTGCATATATGGTTTCCTCCTCAAAATCTGTGTCAGGTACGTCCCGATGCCTTATTAGTTTTTAGACTTCCCCCCATTTATATTCGAGTTCTGCACCCACTATGCATTTGGTATCTTCGTAAGTGTAATCAACTTTGGCGACAATTTCAACCTCGGGTTCCTCCTCTACTATGGGAGCCTTCTTCTTCTGCCGTTTAGACATCTCGAATTCTGAATAATTTCCCTATCATACACAAAATCCTTTAGGTTCTATTGGGCCATTCCTAGATATCATTCAAAACTGGAGACAAACTGCATGATCATTTTACCTCGTTTAGGCTAAACATGATTGCAGCTATGAAAATAAACAAACAACACTCAAAAGCAAATGTTCCTGCATAAAATCAATCTGCCAACAAGCTAAAACCAGCTCATGACCAACATTTGCAGAATCAATTCAGAATATCATGGCCTCTCTGAATGAAGAACAATTTCCCTATCAATGCTACGAACTAAATTGTTACATGAAAAATATGATGCCTAATCCCAAGTGAAGGATACTGCATTGTCATAGTGCACTTAATTCACTGTAAGCTTGAGGTTGGTGGTAAATATGGATAGAAAGGTGGTCGAACAAAGAAAACATAAGATGAAGGAGGCTGTGCCTCTTAAACATTTGATACATTCAGCCTGGACATAGAAGATATGAGGAAGCTACTTCCTGCAAAAAGCACTCGCATCAAGATCCGAATAGATAATGCATTCTGAACCCTACATTGGTCCGCGGTTCGCGTTCAAATTTACCATTCTCATTCTGAGCGGGGCGCAACTTCAAAACGCTACCCTAGCCTACAAGAAAATGTCAGTGACCATACATGCTAGGAAACCACAAACCCGAAATCTCTGAAATAAACAAGAAAGACCCTCCTCCTACAACTAAATAGAAACTACCCACCCCGGACAGCCAAACACAGACTGAGGGAAACTGGTGGGGACAACGTAATGGTCATCTGCACCGGTTCCCCAAACAGTCGAGTGTGGGCTGCAAGCTCATAATGGCTGTGGATTCAATCATCAAGCAAAACAAAACCCCCCCCAATGGGCATCCATACCACCATATAAATTATATATGCGCGCTAAAAACGGAAAGCTAGGTATCCATTAACTGCAGGTGGGGAATTAACTAAGGACAACAAACCCAGTCCAACCAATCAAATGAAAAAAGTAAAACGGGAATCAAGGCCTACCTGGAAATGTGCTGCGCAACTGGTTGAGGAAAAACCACAAACCTCCATGGCGGAGCCACCTAGGAGCAAGGTATCGACAGCGAGTACGATGGTCTACTCGAAGCGACAATGACAGCACTGACAAATCGCAAAACAGTAATAATAAAGAATAAGCCCAACCCCAATATATACGTTGCGGTCAACACATAATCGGTGGGAAAAATAAACCAATTGGGTGGCAAAACAACTATGAGATCAGCGATCTTGTTAGTATCACCTCCGCAACAATGAATGATGAAATAGTTAGGAGACCCGCAATGGCATCGACAAGAGAAAAAAATAAACTTCACATCGGAGCTCGCCAAGCTAAGGCCTCAGACCAATAGTTAGTTGAAGAGCCGCAATGGTGGAAATCATAAAGGCACCGAGTTCCGCAGACAAATCAAATCGGGGGTAAAAAATAAACATGACTTTGGTGAAAACAAAAAAATTGGTCAAGTGGAAAACAAAACAAATTGCATCGGAAGGATAGTTCTTTCCAAAGCTGCAATAGCAAAAGCTGAAAGCCTAAGGATCTGCGAAGCCAAATGACGAGGATCGGAAGAGGATAATACATTAGAGGAAATTTGGGGTCTAAAATGGGCCTTATAAGAAAACAGGCCAACAATAAATTTTGTGAGTTGGAATTTAGGAACCAATAGAATTTCAATGAAATGAATCAACCATAATGGTTGAATTGACATATTTGTCATAAAAGAAAACTACTTTTTTGTTCGTATTTTCGACATATTTCCTTGTGTTTTTACTCAAATTTCGAGCAGGAGAGTTTGTTGGATGTGGAATTTAATTCCGCATCCAATGAGTACCCACACTGCATACTTTTGACAGACCTCGCTACCTCAAAAATAAGAAATACCTGAAAAAACATGATGATGATGTCATCATCATGTTTTTTCAGGTATTTCTTATTTTTTGGGTAGTGGGGTCCGTCAAAAGTATGTAGTGTGGGTACTCGTTGGATGCAAAATTAAATTCTACATCCAATGAGATATCCCTCTTGGAATTTGAGTAAAACCACAGGGAGATATGTCGAAAATACGAAGAGAAAAAGTAGTTTTTTTCATTCTTCCTCCAAAATTAATAACTATTATTTTATTATTTTAAATATTATTTTATTATTCTAACTATTATTTTATTATTTTCCTTAGGAGGCCCATTTTAGACCTCAAATTTTCTCTAATGCAGCCATTAGAAACCTTCGCAATACGTCCTCTGCAACGGCGAAAGACGTAGAGACAAACGTTCCAACGGGATCTTAATATAGCCACCAACAAATAAAGCACATCGGAGACCAATAACCCTTGGATCGGTCTTGATGTCCCATTCTTTTCTGCAACGGCGGGGATTGGTCTTGATGTCCCATTCTTTTCCACAATGGCGGGCGTGCAAATAACTGGACTCCCGACTCAATAGTCTAAAACACTTTCGATGGTAGGGAAAAATCAATACAAACCGTAAAACATGGCTGGAATAAAAGTAATTCTTGAGCAAACATCAAACAAAACCAAAGAGCTGATTAAAACGAAATAAAAGGAGGGTCCCAAATTTTTTTGAATTTTGGGAAAATGTTGCAGCTGCAACAATTGGTGACTACCTGGTGAACCCCAGATTTCTGAATCAACTTGCACCAAGTAAAAGACTATTTAATCATTTAACTCATAAGTTGAAATATTCTAGATGCTTGTATTCCTAAGATGGAAAACACGTGCATTAAAATCATTGATGAAAGTCCATTCTTTGGAAATGGGAACATCAAAATATTCAATGTCTAGATAACTCTTTTGAGGCTTAGTAGGTGAGTTTTATTTTACCGCTGTCTTTGGGTAGTTTCTATCTTGGACACCACAGGATCGTAACATATGGTAAACATAACTATTCATTTGTTCCTCATTCCCATGCCAATTGCACTTTTGTGCCTTTTTGAACTTTTGTTGTTTTGAGTCCTCCATATGCCTTTCTTTCTGAATTTTATTTAGGCTCTTCTATCCATAGTGTCCTTTTGTGTGAGAGATGTATTTACTTTTCAGCTCACGGATGGAGAAGAACTTTTTGCAGATTGATATTCATGTTTCTAATACTTTGCTTTGATATGTATTGCTTCTTTTAAGAGTTTTGACTCTTAACAACCTTTAGGCTTTTAAAATTATGACATGGGATCATTTATATATAATATCCCGTTTACCTTGCTTCTTCTCCATGGGTCCTTTGCTATCACCCCTTGGCACATCTTAGATGTGAAGTGGATGGAGCCTCGAAATAGTATTCCAGACGTTTTAATTCTGATTTATTTTCAATGGTATTGTACAGGATAATGCACCTAATAACCTTAGGTTTGGGGTTACCAACATACTTAGTTACTTGCAGACAATTTGACTTCTAAAGTGTAGAATAGGAAATAGGAGGGTAGAAGGACTTACTTGTCAAACGAAGGTCGATCCTTACTATTCTCTTCCTCTCTGCTCCACTTCCAAAGTCTTCAGGATAGTTCCTCTTTCACCTGTCAAAAGACACTCTTCCAGATACAAGATGATTCATATATATACATAAGCAGGTTAGGAAAATCAAATATTATACTGAAGCATAAGCATTTACCAATCTACAATACGTGAAACACATATGGAAGAAGTGATCTCTTTATTATCAATAATGGAAAGAGTTTAGGTTACAACCCAATATCTGAGACAAGGACTCCTCTGCAACCAAAGGATTCTGAGTTCAACTGCTCCAAAGACTTCTGTATACAATCCACCAGCAGAACTTTGCTCTCCAAGTTTTCATATCCAACACCCTCCCCAAGGCCTGTATTTATATGGGTGAAATAAGGCAGTTCTCGAAGGTTGGGGAAGTTGTGGCAGTTGAGGAAACTAATTTAAATGAGTTAACTAATCTCCAATCAACGAGTGTTTTAATGTTTTAATATTGAGAGACACATATGTGGGTATGTAGAAGGGAAACCTGCGTATGATACGCGAGTTAATATAAAAGCAACCCGCGCATATATGTATACGTGATTTCCTACACCCGAGACTCGCAAATGATGCGCGAGTTGTATTAAAAGAAAGTCGTGAATGCACCTCAACATAGCCAAATGACAAAGTGATTAGGTGGATGAAAGGAGAATGTATTCTAGCACAAGGCAATCTATAGTGTTAAGGGCAAACCTCTATCCATAAGTGTCCTTTTGTGTGCCAAGATGAGGGGTGTCGGTACTCGGAGGGAGAGGTGCCATTCAGGTGTATAACAGATGCCCCCTAATGTGTGAGGTCAGAGGGGAACGATGGCCGAAATACATTATAATCTTTAACTCTAGAGAACTCAGAAATCCAATGGAGCAGAGAGAGTACCTGAAACAAATACATAGTAATGTCATATACAAAGTTACAACTGAGGATGTTATGCTAAATTTACTGGAACACTAGCCCCTTTACAATATTTGATTACATCATATGATACAGGTAAAACCACGTATATTACAAAGGTGGATCAAGGCCACGATACAATAATGATGAGTCTTCAAAAATCTGGAAGTTGGATATCAGAATAGAACATAGTCTTGCGCAACTTAGTCCATAAGTGAGGAACTAAGGTCTTCATATCGGATCCCAAAGAACCAGTACAATCCAATCCATGTGAATAAGGGTAAGCTGAAGTCGAACATGGAGAGGATTCAACAGTTTGTCAACCAATAGGTGATAATTGACAACTAAAGCAAAGGAGTTCACCAAAAATGAAAGTGAATCCAGAGGTACGATTGTCAAAACTCTAGGTCTTCGTCATCAGGAAGTGCTGAAACAAAACCATGCTGTGATAAGGAAGGAAATAGATCCTCCAACGGATCACAAGAGTGACTAGGAACTGGGCAAAAGAAGAGAGACACAAGTAAATGGATAACACATATAATAGTGATGGGATCAGGCTATAGATCAGAAATTGGGAAGAATCCTTGAACAGTGAGCACAACACAAAGATGATCCAAGGCAGCGTACAACGGATAGATAGAACAACCAGACCTATCTGTCATGTAGGAGACATGAGCAGATTCCCCAGGTATAATGGACAAGAGGAGGAGTCAGAAACTCAAGGTGATAGCTGAACAAAAGGTGGACACTGAAACATGGATATCAGAAAGCAAAGAGTGCTATGTTCAAGGATGACATGCTGCCATTACTGAAAGCAAGAGAAAAATTCTTCCTTACCTTCCCTGTTAAGTTTTAATGATTCCAAGAAAGTCAACTCGGTTACCTCTTCATTTTTTGACAAGCTTGAAGAGATGGGAAAATAATGCTTGATAGGATCACTTATCCATGGATTTAATGAGCCCGAACTAGTACATGCTCATGCGGTATTTTCACATTTAGAGAGTCTGAAAATGCCAAAGAAGACTCCAGGGGGGTCCTTTTTCATCCAATTTAGTCTCTTGAGGCTGAAAAAGTATAAAACAAACCACAGAAGAACTCTCTTAACTTCCGAAGAAGAAAAGGTGAACCTTTTCGGTACTTAGTCGGGAAGGTCCGAAAAAGGTTAAATTACCACCTACCTAACGCTCCTTCCAGAACAGCATAAAATAGCTTGAGTTTTACAAGTGTGAAGGAAAGCAAGATCACTCGGAAAGATCCATTTGGTTACGAGAAATGGGGCTTACAACAATAAACTCATTTCTTTGTTCTTGAGTGTTTAACGAGCATGACAAAGAAACAAAGTACACTCAGAATCTTTTTCATGTTTGGGTCCAGAGCACGAAAAACAGAAAACTAAGCTCAAATTGGGTGTTCCTTTTCTGTAAATTTAGTCCCTCAGGTCTGGAAAAGTGATAAACCTATTCCTGAGAATACACTTCTCAATTCCGAAGAAAAGAGAGTGATCCTTTCTCGTATTATTCCACATGGTCCGAGAAAGAGATAACCTACCACCAATGCGGATGCTCATTCACATATTCTTAACGAGCTTAACGGATGAGATAACTCGGCAGTCAAGTCTATTTTGAAGGAGTCAGACCTGGGCCTAAAGAAACTCCATAAGGGCGGGGAGTCCTATAAGGGATAGCTTGTAAAAAGAGATTCATAAGAAGCTCTATTTGTCGTGAAAAATAGCTATGAGGAAGCCCCTGGGCCTGAAACAGTGACAGCATGAGTACCAAATGATGAAAAGGGCATATAAGGATGATACTCATGAATTAAGGACCCTAGCCATGGAAGAACAATGGTAGAGACAAGGGACTAATGGCTTAGGATACCATAGTCCGTGGCAAAATGCTGCATACTAAGGTTAATGTGAAGTGATAAGATGCCAACATGTGTTGGAAAGAGCAAAAACCACCCTATAGAAGCATCAACACTTTGTAAAAGTTGGTAAACCTGTTCCAAGGCACAAAGAGCGTGATATTAGTTAATTGACATTTCAAACTATATAAAATGACCCACTTTACGAAATATTATTTCTATAAATATCTTGAAAAGTAAAACATTTCTCACCATTTGAACTTTTTGGACCAAAAAGGAAAGTTTACCCTCTATATTTGATTGATCGCCGTGGACAATTGGACCGTTGGAATTGGAATCCGTCGGCTTCAGATAATTCTACACCCTAAGCTCGTCAATTTGATCCAAACAAATATTAAAATTAATGATTAATTCAGTATTTATGAGCATCCCAAACATATATCAGTGGGTATGCGCGGGTTGCCAAGCGTAATAGTCGCGCATATGCATTTCATACGTGGGTTGTTCAATAGGAGAGTCGCGTATGCCTCGCGACTTGCCGAAATGGACAGTTGCGTATGTTGCACTAAGTGGCATAAGTTTAAAAATAGTCAAAATTTTTAAATTTTTATTATGAAATACTGAATCAAATTGTTGATATTTTCCAGGAAAAATATGGTGCTGGAGTGGAGGGAAAGAGAACATGAAACAATGGATCAAGCGGTGCTCCAAAGCATACCCACAATACAAGCTTTGAGGACTTGCGGGCTGCTGAAGTTCTTTTGTACCTCGCCCATGCGGGCCAATGTCCACATTCTAGAGTTCATGGTTAATTACTGGGTCATGAGTTGGGCATGTTCAATATTCAGGGTGAGACCCTAGAGCTGACCGTGGAAGATATCTATTTCATTACCGGGTTATCACAATGGGGAGCACCGGTGAATCTGGAGGGCACTGGCAGGAGTGGGGACCCCTTGAGTGTCCAAAACTGTGTGGACATATTCTGTATACCGGGTACTCAGAAGAAAGGGAGCAGTGTTCTCATTGTAGACATCCAAGATTTTACTCTCTAGGTACTAGCTAGTACCATTGTGAGACTTGCAGGATCATCAGGGTTACATGTGGCCACCAAAAACCAGATGAGGGTGGCGGTTGATTGCTTTAGAGGTGCCCTCTATGATTGGTGCTCGGGAGTCCTCCCCATCATGAAGAGGCAACTCTCGGACTGTAGGAGAGGAAGACGCAAGAACTTTAGTTATGGCAGCATACTAGTAGCGTTCTTCTTCGAGAGGGTACCAGCTATGAGCCCTGCTATACCATTACAGGTCCGACATCCCCGTCAGTCGAGGCTTAGCCGGTGGGGAGACATCTTCCTCCATCATGGAGGAGGAGATGTGGTACACAACATGTATGACGATCACTTTTACATATGGTGGGAACGACAGCTACTGGCGTTGGAGCAGTTTCCATACACCGGGATGGATTTTTGAGGTGATCCCGACCTAGTCCTCCTTGCAGGAGGAATATGGGGCGAGATGGGTAAGTAAATTTTTTTTAATTTTTTATCATTATCAAATTTTTATGAATTTTCAAATGATAGGATATATACATATGTACAAGTCTTAATCCGATTTATATGTCAAAATGCAGATTTTGGACCAGTCCACCCTTAAGGGCACCCGCGGATGTTCGTCCGTCCGGTTGTAGGAAGAGACCCAGGATTGGTCCGAGTACTAGAGGGGAAGTTGGCCAGGCTGATTCAGCGAGTACCGATGATATGTATTGAGCACAAACCTACAGCCATGCAGGAGTTTGTTGTAGGGGTTCCACCGGTTTGGCTGCGGCTATTCATACGAGTAGCTAGAGCTGTACTTGTGTATAGAGATGCGGTGGAGGCTGCTGAAGCCGAGGAGGCTGAGGAAGCCAGGGTGCATAGGGATCATGGGGACCAAGGAGGTCCTAGTGGCCAGGGTGGCTAGGCTTAGACCTAGGGCATTTTGATGGATTTTGATCCACATTTTTGTATATTTCGTATATGACGGGATCTACGGATCAGACTCGACCTATCTATGACAGATATTTACATATATATATATATATATATATATATATATATATATATATTGTGTTTGGTTGTTAGTGTATTTACAAGTGTTTCTTATGTGTTTGTTGTATTTTTTTATGAAATGTGTGTGAGATGCCAGTCTAAAATATAATTAGCATATGCATCAGTTAATGAATTTTGGTTTCTTGGAATATGATTAAAAGTAATAACTTCAAAATGTCTTTCCAATAAATGAATTTGCATGAACTGACGTAACAAGGTAGGATTACGCACCTGGTAAGCTCGATTGAGCTGGGAAACAACCAACTGAGAATCCAAACGGACCTCAAGTTGGGTAATGCCTTGTGACAAAGAATTCCATAAGAGTTCAATAACGGCCCTATATTCAGCAACATTATTAGAAGCAGGACCTAGACAAGCGCCTCCCGCGGCAACAAGCTGTCCTGAGGGGGAATAGATAACCCATGCTGCCGAAGCCAGGTTACAAGTGTGACAACTGGCGCCATCAGCAAAACCTACATACATCTCGGAAGACATTTGCAACAACCAGCAGATAGTATAAAAAACAAAATGGACAACCTAATGTACATAAAGATACATACAGTAATATACAATAAAAAGTGCTAAGCCTAAGCATAGTACTTCTTCAGGTAGAGCCCATTTATAGGCTCAGGCAGCTTATTCCCATCATAATCCACTAATTCATATGGGCCTTTACTTAAAACCTTTGATACGACATAGGGTCCTAACCACATGGCCTTGAATTTTCCTGCCCCCAGAGGCTCTTTATCTTGGTCCCAAAGCAAGACAAGTTCCCCTTTAGAGAAAACCCTAGGTTTGACCGATTTATCATATTGAGCTTTAACCCTATTTTTATGAGCCTGATTTGCAGTCAATGCATCTCTATGTTGTTCATAAAGGTGTTCTAAATGGAGCAACCATTCCTCAAGCTCAGTCGTATCAGGTAGCACATGAATAGCTATCTACAAGGATGGGATTTTGCATTCAATCGGCGTAATAGCTTCCACCCCGTGAATGAGTTGGAAGGGGGAAAAACCCGTAGCAGTATTTACATTGTTTCGATAAGCCCAAAGAGCAGGGTATAACATGATGTGCCAATTCGAGCAGGCTGCATCAATAGTACGTTTAAGAATAGTTTTTAAAGTCTTGTTTACAGCCTCAACCTGACCATTTGCTTGCGGATAGTATGGATAAGAATGTTCTTGTCGGAATTCGAGCATGGTGGTCAGTTCTGTCATCATGTGATTTTGAAAATGACTACCATGGTCAGTGACAATCACTTTGGGAATACCAAATCTAGCAATAATCTAATTGAACACGAAGAAAGCTGTTATTTCCCCGTTGTCTTTGAAAGTAGGCATTGCCTCTGCCCATTTTGTAAAATAGTCGACATCGACAATGATGTATTTATGCCCCCCAGCCGAGGCTGGGTTGCATGTCATATAATCGATCCCCCATTTCATGAAGGGGCCTACTGAGACAACGGGAAACAAGGGAGCAGGATGTGACCGTATTTTCCTGGTGTAAAGTTGACAAGGATGATAGCGCTTCATTGCTTCCACACAATATTTAAAGATCATGGGCCAGAAATAACCGGCACGTAATATTTTCTGGGCCGTTGCTAACCCAAATAAATGACCCCCACATGCTCCACTATGGGAATCATTTAGGACAATCTCCACTTCCTCATGAGTAAGGCAGCAACACAAGACAGAATCTACCCCTTGTTGATATAATGTATCTCCTATAATGAGGTAGTTTTTAGCATGAAGGCGTAACTTGCGTCGGTCTTCCCTAGAGTAAGCGGCAGGATACTTCAAAGTCTGGAGATATATAAGAATATCTCCATACCAAGGATCAGAGGTGGATATCAGGAAGATGTGCTCATCTGGGAATGAGTCATCCTCAATCACTACATATTCTTCTGTAGGAAATTCTGCTATAAGCTCAGCAAAAAATAAGGACTTTTTCGACTTAGCGGATTGGAAAACCAAGTCAAACTCTTGGAGAATGACTATCCACTTATTAAATTTTCCCCCAAAAATGTGTCGAGATAAAAAATATTGGAAAGGGTTTACATCCGCCACCACAGTGGTGGTCCTTAGTAAAATGTAGTGTCGTAACCTCTGTACAACATAAACAGCTGTTAAGGCTAACTTCTCGACGTGGGAGTACTTAAGCTCAGGTCCAACCAAAGCACGGCTAAGATAATAGACGACATGCTCAATGAGCTTGTCATCCTCCTGAGCTAGTACCACCCCAATGGTCGACTCTGACGTGGCCAGATACAATAAAAAATCACTAGAATAGTCTGGTGGGAGTAACAAAGGTGTCGACAACAAGGCTTTTTTCAATGCCTCGAACGCGAGTTGTGCAGTTTCATCTCATACAAATGGGGTGTCCTGCTTGAGCAGGTGCATGAAACCTTTGGTGATCTTGGAATAATTAACGATAAAATGTCGAAGGAAGTTAGATTTTCCTTGCAAACTCTGAAGTTGCCTAAGAGAACGAGGAGGATGCAGATTTACAATGGCCTCAACTTTTAAAGGATCCACCTGGATGCCTCTACTAGAGACAATGAATCCAAGCAATCTTCCTGACTCGACGCAGCATACACACTTATGGGGATTCAAGCGAATTTTATAGTATCTGCATCTCTCAAAAATTAACTGTAAATGATCTGGATGTTGGATCCTCTTGCGAGAATGAGCGGGCAGATCATCAAGGTAAGGCTCGATAATGGCTTTTATGTCGTGAAAAGAAAAGTTCATGGCTCGTTGAAAGGTTTCCCCCGCATTTTTCAATCCGAAGGGAATTTTCCTATATGCAAATGTACCCCAAGGGAAAATGAAAGCAGTTTTATGCTGGTCTTCCGGTTTGATTTGAATTTTATTATAGCCGGAGAAACCATCCATAAACAAGAACACCTCACTTCCCGCACATGCATCTATGATCTGATCAATAAATGGTGTGGGGTAGTTGTCCTTAGGACAGGCTTTGTTAAGATATCTAAAGTCCATGCAAACGCGAATAGTCCCTTGCTTTTTATCAACAGGAACTAGGTTTGACACCCATTCAGTCAAAGCTATGGGATATATGAAACCTACTTTCAATAGCTTTTCAACCTCTACCTTCACAGCCGCTGCTTTACACGGGTACACGGGATGTAATTTTTGTCAAACCGGCTTAGCATCAGGATAGGTTGGGATCTCATGTTGAACAATAGATGGATCTATGCTTGGCATCTCCTCATATGACCAGGCAAAGATATCATGGAACTCCTTGAAAAGGGCAGTATAAATAGCAATATCCTCCGGAGGGCAGTTTGCATCTATATAGATATTTTCCATGAAATCTGGATTTACGGATATGTTGATAGGTATAGTGGTGGAAATGTTTGCCATATTTCCCTCGGCAAACACTCCTTCCCTAGGTAAAGGGTTGACAAGTGTATCAACATCATCCGACAGTCTCACATGAAACTCTTGGTTTTCTATATTGCTTAGCTCTGGAAGGAAGTAAGATCGGTGATGATCCTCACATATCTTATCACATCCACACATAGCTTCCAGAATAGCTTCATCGGAAGGTAAAACAGTATCTACGCAATCTATGGAATGTAAAGATTTTTCCACCCATGCGAAAATATACTTCTTCCAGATTGTTTGAGACTGTAAGAGGATCTGGAATGGGATCAACATTGGTTTGGGTAATAGCTTAATATGCCACTTCCACTGCCGATAAAGGCACTTCCAGTTCCTAGGGAGTTGGGAGAACCCAAGGATCAGTCCTATCGACCACCGAATCGATGGACTTCCCTACACTAGTAGAACCGATATAAAGGATCGGAGCTGGAAAATCAAATGTGCCCATCAAGGATGCGTACATTCAAGCCCCCAAGCTCTGTGCAACAGGTTTGGCCTGATCAACCAGTGGCACAATGGAATCTTTAGACTCTAAGTGGCCTTTTCGGGTAAAATCTAGTTGGTCAACAGTGACCACCTTGCCCTCATGTGGAAAAACCACGACACGAAAGACAGTTGATGCAACGACAGACATTGCATAAGTCCAATTCCTACCCAGAAGCATATTGTAGTCCAAGGGAGCATCAATCACTTCAACTTCAACAGACACTGCTTTTCCTGCCATCTTAATCTCAAAAGCCGGCAGGATACCATGTGGACGGAAAGACCTTCCATCAAAAGTAGTAAGTAAAGTGTTCGATGGGACCGACTCTGGGGATTCGAGAGCTTTCCAACAGTCCAGGGACATAACACATGTAGAGGCTTCCTCATCAACAACTGCTCATCCAATGGTCTTACCATCATGGACAACATCATTCGATAGGGTTACATGGTAAGGGAGGGGAATTTTGACATCTGATAGATGAAATTTCGCTGTGAGACTCGAAGAGTCCATGCTATCTAAAGCTGCTAAGAGGGCATCCCACTAAGCGGGACAGCTCTGTAGCACCTCCAAAGCTGACATTGCACACGGAGTCTGAGCCAAGTATTCAACCACAGAGTAGTTGGAAGCGGCCCTAGCATTTGGGTTATGCAAAGTCTTCTTAAAGACACCTTTGGGTATCTTTGGCATTATTTCCATAGGTTTCTCTATAGTGAGAGGGTTGGAAGGTTCGCCTACAGCTTTACCCGTCTCAGGAGTCTCTTTCTCATAGTTTTTGTTCCTAGTTTGCAACAAATTCGAGGATCTAACCATGTTGATATAATTGGGGTCAGGGGAAGCTTGAGTGCCCCCTGCTACGGTAGAAGCTGAAGCAGAGTTCTGCCCTTGGGGAAAAGGATCCTTCAGGACAGCCGGTGGTTGAGCTTGGAGCAGCTTCTGAGCTTGTTCCATGAGGGGACAAAGATGAGTAAGGTGGTCCCCTTGGCACAACTTACAAGGGAACTTGACTTTCTTCTTTTCCTTTTTGCCCCCATCAACATTGTTTGCGGGCTTTGACTTGTTTTGATTTTAGTTTCCCTCTCCCTTTTTACCTTTCTTCTTCTTCTCGCCGGGCTGCTGATTGCCCTTCGAAGAGGTTTGTGCAAAAACATTTGCACTTTGGGGAGAGGGGGCAGCCTTTGCTGCCTCCGCCGTAGACTTTTTGACAGACAATTGGTGAAGTTTTTTTTGTCAAAGACTCTACAGTGGGAGAGTTCATGGACCCAACCACACCATCGGCATGGGGTCCAGGCTTGGGTTTCTCAGCTTCATGCGAAGGACTTGGTTCCTCAGGGATGATTTCATATAAAATCCCAGACTGTGAATAAATCAAGTCCAACTACTGGGCCCTGAGTATGGCTTCTTCCTCATTAGTCACTCCTGATGTGGAAACATCCTTAGATATGTATGGAAAAAATGAATTAAGGAACCACTCTAATAGAAACTCAGGAGGGATGGTGGATTTGATAAGGCTCTTTCGCCTCCTCCACTCTTGGATATGATCCGAGATGTGGGTAGCCTTGTTTTGTCTAAAGGTAGACAACAAGTCCGTTCTGAAATCATATCGGACTGGAAGCTGAAAGTGGCTAAGGAAAGCAATAGCCAAGTCCTAGAAACTACTAAAGGAAGCAGAATGCAATTCGATGTACCATTTTGCTGCAATGACTGTCAAGGTCCTCTGGAACAGCCTCAACCTCACTGAATCCTCATTCAGTGAATTGGAAGAACACCATAAATGGAAGGTGGTGGCATGAGCCCTAGGATCTTCACCAGCCTTACCTTTGAACTTAGGGATGTCCGAGGGCAGTTTGGTGGGAACAGGTGGCCACAAGGGGTCATGCCTCATCGGTTCATTCATCAATTTCGATAAGTCTAGAAAGTTTAAAGTTGCCAAAAAAGGAAGTTTTGGCCTAACCGGGGTACTATATGTGCCAACTTGGGGATTAGAGGGACCTGCCCCCGAATGCCCATGGGTAAAGGTGGGGTTTCCCCCAGCCACTAGTTGTGAAGTGGGAAGGTTGCTTTGAAACGGATTCCATCCGTAGGCCACAGGATTGTGGGTGGGACGTATAGTGTAAGTGGTTCGGGCCGTCCCCATAGAAGCTGGGGTCTGAAAGACCGGAGTAGGTATCCCTCCGCTAAACAAAGAGAAGGGAGAGCTCATGTATGGGACCGAAATAGGGGTTTGGAAGATTTTCCCGTAAGAGGTGTTTCCCCCAAACTGCACTCCAACATATGAAGGAGATGGACCTACATATGGACTGGATGGGGGAATGTGCCCCCCATTCCAAGGGAATCCTTGGACAAAAGCTGAGGATCTGACCGGACCACTCTGAGTAGTGTAAGGGAAGGAAGAAGGAATTGTAGGTATACTGGAGATCCCAGTAACCATATCACCAGAAGTACCTCCTATGTTCGAGTGAACCGATGGTTGGACCACCCAGCTCGCTGGAGTTAAGGGTGTAGAAGGTAAATTAGATCTAGGGGCACTAATCGGGGGAGGTAGTACCCCTTCAACCGGAAGGGTTGAGGTGAAAACAAATGGACTTTCTTCTGTAGAAGACATGACTCTACCCAAAGGGACACCTAGCACTGGTGAAGCAAAAGGTCTAACCTGCATGATCACTGGATTGTTTAAATCAGTTAAGGGGGTGTTAAAATTTCTTGCAAACTCGTCACTCTGCAATTCTTCTATCTCAGCTGTGTCAAATTCAAAGCGGTTAGCTATCAATTCAAGTTCACCAAGAACCTCACTTATCCCTACTGGTTCAAAAGAACCGTCTGTGTCTAATCTCCGCCTTTGGGGTAAAGGTGGAGGCTCCAATGTGGTGAGAGGAGGAAGGTTTCTCAACCTTCTTGAACTTATAACAAGTTGGTCCTCCAGACTTAAAACTTTGACTAATTACACTCTAAGGACAACTAAACACAAGCAAACCATAGAGCATACACTAAAAAGATCCTAAAGTCTCAAGCAATCAAACCAGGGTATAAAGATATACTTTCCTGAAGAAAGCGGATGAACGATTACTTGGCTTCCTTGAGGTGGTTATCAGGCACAAGCAGAGGAATCACCCCACCCTCCTGCACTTTCCACAAGGGTTACCTTCCAAGTCCGTTCAAAGTGAACCAGAAATAACCTTCTTGTTTACCTAGGTATGAACCCTAAAAGATAAGAGACTAAAGGCTACCTTGGCAATACCAACAGTCTGGGGGGACAGTCGTCAGTCGAACTCGTATGCATGGGCAGGGTAGCTGAGCCCAAAAATCTGTCTAGGACAGAATCCCCAGATGCAAAAAAATCCTGGGTTACGTTTTGACAAGGATTCGGAGGGCTATCTCCTCTGTCCAAGCCTCCACGCGGCCTAGTGCTTAGCTTCCGTTTGAGAGGAGCTTCCCAGATACAGTGATAGAGTCAAGGATTTACCTAAAGAATGGTCCACTATGTCTGAGTTTATAACTTGTGGGAAGTTTACACTCCCTAGCCCACAAGTCTAGCCTAAGCTAGTAGGTGAAAGGCCCCTAAAAATAAAAACTTACTAGTAAATTTTAATTTATGCGTTTATTTTAGAGGGTTGTTTCTTACTCAAAAGGAAATGGAAGTGATATACTGTATGGTGTTTTGACTCAGCAAGAAATAAATGAAAGTAAAGGTGTATTCAAAGCAAACTACTACTATAAAATAAAATTCTTTTCATTTTTTCAAATATATATTGATGAATTGAAATGCAACTATGAGAGAAACTAAGCCTATATTTTTGTATTTTTTGAGATGATATTTTTAAATTGAAAGTAAACACTACTTATGCAAAAAGACAATGCAAAAAGCTTAACAATGTTTATTTTTTCCTTTAAAAATACTCAAAAATCTACTATGCATCTACAATGCACTAAACTTGAGCAAACTTGACACTTATAAACTGTATAAAAGCCACAAATTGAAGCAAACAGAACCAAAAGACCAGCAAGAAAAGTAGGCTAGGAACCCTAGCTTGGTTGCAAACAATGACAAGCAATCACTGCAGACTTACAAAGGAAAGTGACACCCAATTACTATTAGAAAACAGACTGGAAAAATAGAGCCCAAGACTCTAATCACTGATCTGGACTAAGACACTTAAACCAACAACCCAAACAGGAGAAATACTTCAGGATGCAAACAGTAAATAAACCAAGTACAAGAGACTCAAGGGCTTTCAAAAAGCACTAAGGGTGATCACCTGATACATTCAAACAAGGTACTCAGCATTTATAAGGAAAATCTAGTCAGAAAACAAGGATTATAACAAGAAAAACAACAAGCAAACTTTTACTCATAAATCCCTACTTCCCGAAGTATACACGACTGTCTATGAGGGCAAGTTGCGAATGATACGCGACTGTCTCTAAGGGCACGTTGTGAATGTAACTCGACATACATGACTGTTCAGTAGAACAACCGGCGAATGGGTGTGAAAATTTTCTTAAAAAACAAGAAAAAGACCCAAAGACTTTCAAACACTGAATCAAGTAAGAACCAGGATGAAAAATCACGAACAGACTACCAAGCAAACACTTGTCAGGAAGACAGAAATGACCTACAACAGTCTAGGCACTCCCCAACAGAGTCGCCAGTTCTATTGTACAGGATAATGCACCTAATAACCTTAGGTCCGGGGTTACCAACATACTCAGTTACTTGCAGACAATTTGAATTCTAAAGTGCAGAATAGGAAATAGGAGGGTAGAAGGACTTACTTGTCAAATGAAGGTCGATCCTTACTATTCTCTTCCTCTTTGCTCCACTTCCAAAGTCTTCAGTATAGTTCCTCTTTCACCTGTCAAAAGACACTCTTCCAAATACAAGATGATTCATATATATATAAGCAGGTTAGGCAAATCAAATATTATACTGAAGCATAAGCATTTACCAATCTACAATACGTGAAACACATATGGAAGAAGTGATCTCTTTATTATCAATAATGGAAAGAGTTTAGGTTACAACCCAATGTTTGAGACAAGGACTCCTTTGCAACCAAAGGATTCTGAGTTCAACTGCTCCAAAGACTTCTGTATACAATCCACCAGCATAACTTTGCTGTCAAAGTTTTCATATCCAACACCCTCCCCAAGGCCTGTATTTATATGGGTGAAATAAGGCAGTTCTTGAAGGTTGGGGAAGTTGTGGTAGTTGAGGAAATTAAGTTAAATGAGTTAACTAATCTCCAATCAACGAGTGTTTTAATGTTTTAATATTGAGAGACACATACGCGGGTATGTAGAAGGGAAACCTGTGTATGATACGCGAGTTAATATAAAAGCAACCCGCGCATATATGTATACGTGATTTGCTACACCCGAGACTCGCGAATGATGCGCGAGTTGTATTAAAGGAAAGTCACGAATGCACCTCAACATAGCCAAATGAAAAAGTGATTAGGTGGATGAAAGGAGAATGTATTCTAGCACATGGCAATCTATAGTGTTAAGGGAAAACCTCTATCCATAAGTGTCCTTTTGTGTGCCAAGATGAGGGGTGTCGGCACTCGGATGGAGAGGTGCCATTCAGGTGTATAACAAAGGGTTAAGCAGGACTTCAATGAGTGCATAGCCATTCAGGAAAACTACTTACTAGAAGAGATTCTATCATTTTAAACAAAACACACATTCTTATCCCAAAGATTTCAGTTAATCGAGAACCCTGATGTCTTCCATGCAACCAAAAGTTTGCCTCTTTTATTCAAAACAAACCAAAATAACCAGAAACAACAGCGGTAAATCAAAGTAAAAAACTGCATCAAATTATTTATGTACAAGGTCATCAAATCAAAGTAAAACTTAAGAACCAACCACTACCTGATCAGTTCGATGCCCACCCCCTAAAATCTATCAACTTATGAGTCCAGGGGCTAGGCTTGATCGCGGATGTGAAATACCTAACCATTATCTAATTCTGCTATTTTTGAAACTAGAACTACGTCTACCAATTTACAATCAATCTCATCATCCTGTGAACATTGAAGGAGATCAGGCTGAGTGTCAGTCCTACTGATGGCTTCTTTTGATGCAAGATGTTTTAGCTCAAGCTCCATTAGATAATTCCCCAAAACAGAATTTGATGATTCCATTTCATCTTCCAATTTAGTGATAGTGTGTTTCATGTAAGGTTCCCTTGAAATTTTTATCCAGTTTGGGACCCCCTTATGAGGCAACCATAAATGTGACCAATCTGAAGCAAAATACCCCTTTAACCTAGCAAACCAGTCTCGGTTTAGAATAAGTGCATACCCATCCGGTATGTCTACCACCACAATATCAATAAATTGACATATCGTTTCATGTGCAGATAAACGAATAAGAACATTTTCCATTTCCCCAACTACTTTGACACTAGTTTTGTCTAATTGAGTAACTTCCCAAGCAGTAGGTTTTGGCTGCCCATTAATTTTTTTGCAAACTGCAAGAGGCATAACATTCACTGATGATCTAGAATCTACCAAAAAATTATGCACCTTATGGTTCAAAATTTCCAGAGTCAAAAGGAAAGGTGGGGTTTTAAACCTAGCTTTCCCCTCCCTAATTGATTCGACATCTTCCTCCACAGGCTCGTTTTCAGGAGGTATCTCTTCCTCTGGTTCTTCAGGCCTTTTTGTATTTTGTTTGCTAACACCTACATGGTCTTCAATAGGCTTAACAGGCTTGTTAATTTGCTTTGGATCTTGGCTGATAATGGTGATTTCAGGTACTTTGTCCTCAACATTGTTCTTTGGCTGTTTCTTGACATTCTCTTGCAACTTCTTAATCTTTGAGATTATTGAATTGTCTCTATTTACCAATTTCAGGTCTTTTGTTGTCATTGGTATATTCTCAGGTTTCAGAGTACTTTTTTATATATCAAACAGTGAGACACAATCCTATAAAAACATGGTAGCATTTTCTTGTTTTTCTATGGTTTTACTACCTTTTTCATCTTCATCACTGTCCTCAGTCAATTTAGAATCCAAGAGCTGATTCATCACCATTGTCATTGAATTTAACCATTGAGGACAGTTCTTTTCAGAATGGGGTTGTTGGTGAAAAGTGCAAAAATTATCCATCCCTACCTCTGTCAGATTCATTGATGCTAAGCCGTGCGGAAGGGTCTTGAATTGGTTGTTATCTTCTTCTTTTTTGTAGTAAGGATTATAAGCTTTCTGAGCTTCCTTTTCCTTCTCCAAATCTATTATTCTGTTGGAAAGATTTTGCGTCATCTTAAACATCCCCTCAAAATCATGTGATTGCACCTCTTTAGGTTTAGACAACAATAAGGCTCTTTTCCTGGAAGTTTTTTCTCTAGATTGCTCGAGATAATGTTCTATACTTTCCTTTTCAGCCTCTACTCTTTCCGCTTCTTCATAACTCTCTACTAACGTAGGCTTAACTTGAGCTTTTGCGAACATAGCCAAGTCGAGACCTAAAGCTGAGGTATAATACTCAATCAGAACTTTATCAGAGGGCTTGTTAGTGGTAGATAAATTCTTGAGGTAAGCAAAAAATCTTTGAGTGAAATTGTGTATCTTTTCTTTCCTTTCTTTCTTTAAAGTGCCTAAACCTTTCATTAGTGCTACATGCATCTTTTGGACTACATACTTAATTCTGAATATCCCTTCAAAGGTATCCCAATCTGGGATAGAGTTTGCAGGCAAACCAAAGTACCACGATGCTACTGCTCCTTTAAGGGTGCGTGGAAAAAGTCTACAAACTACATCCTCATGTTCCCCAGCCCTTAATCCTTCTATTGCCAAATAGAAACTTTGTAAATGGTCATCTACTAATTTCTTCTCATTTGGATCGAACTTAGGCAACATCTTCTCAAAATCCTGAGGTAAATCATGCAATGGAGTTGTTAAGTTTAGGGGTGATCTGGCTTTCCAAGCCGGTGGTGGATTTGGTGGGTTAGGTGGCTAGTTTTCATTTACACCTGCCACGAGTCTGGGTGGAGAGTGAGGAGGTGAAGGAATAGGAGTCCGCACAGAAGAATAGTAACATGTGTTTGGGCCTACTTGATTCAAAGTCTGAACAACCTCCTGTAATTCTACTTCTACTAACTCTTCCAAATTTCCAACCAAGACTGAATCTTCCGAGATTGGACGATGTTTCTTCTTGTATTCTCTTCGGGGTAAATCAGGGATAATGGGTAATCCTCCAATATTCTTTACATAAGTCCGCATGTGTCTTCTCCAATCGTTTGCTACTTGTTTGTCCACAAAAAACATATGTTCTCTATTCTCTTCAGTATTTGGGTAAGGAAATAAACTACTTTCAAAACTATCACTGGTGGAGTAATTTCGAGGAAAAGGATTTTCCCGGCCAGCCATGCACTGGTGGCCCTCCTTCTAGCGCCAAAAATTGTTGATGCTTGGAAATTCGTAGGCAGAAATAGTAAGGGATTCTCCCCAATCAACGTTCCCAACTAGCCCGTGACTGTTTGGTTTAGGGAATCCATCCAGTTTGCGGTCCGGCTACCGTAGGTCAAGTAACAAAAACAAAGTGCTTTACCAGTTGCAGCCCAGTCCACCGTGTATATTTTTGTATTTTGAATTTAAGTATGATGTGCAAGTGCCTATCTAAGATGCAGATTGATGAAGAATTCAAGGAGTGGTCACAATTTGATGCGCAGGTTCTTACCTCTCGTATTAGACTCTCTCGCATCTAAATCACACACAACTGAAGAAAAAAAAGTTAACTAAGCTATCCCTAGGGAGCGAGATTATTAATTCATGAGTAATGTAATACTGTTTACATGTTAAGATAAATCACAGATAGCTGTTCTTAGAATCAAAACAAATAAGCATGAATAAAGATATACAGTGCAAGATAGCTCGTCAACCATTAAAACATCCATTACTCATAGTGGAAATTATCATAGAATAAACCAGAGAACATTCAAATAATAACATAGGTTAAGAAAGTTAGAACGCTCTCACAGTTAATGAAACACAGCTGAAAATGAAATAGTTCCCCTTTAACATTGTTCATTTTATCACATTCAAACATTCCACATAGCACTTTCTCCAACATGCAAAAATTTGTAATTTATTATTGTAAAACGAAGTAGTTCCTCTTATAATAGGTGGTTCACAAGTTTCTCCTTGAAAAATCCCCCTCTCCTATCTAAATCTTCTATATTTATACAAAAAGAAAAAAATTGTTGGGCTGCCCACACATGACTCTTGGGCTTCCCCAAAGCTTCACCTCCCATACTTTTCTTTCATTAAGTGCTTATAGAATTTACAATATATTACAATAAAACAAATAAAGTGCTTATGAGGAGGGTCCTGCTTGACTATTCAAGAACTTATTCCATGCTGAAGCCTCTGAGGAAATGCTTTCGAACTCGAAAGGTTCTAAGAAATGAATATTGATTTCAAATTTAGCAGCCTGATTTCTTATTACTTCTATTCTCGCTGCGCTTAGGTGAAGTCGGTCCTCTAGCAACTGCACACTAACCGCGGAATGAGCTACTTCATTCCTCAGGGTCTGCTCATTTAGGGCTTTGATGTGCTGGATCCTTTGTCCATATTCCTAATATCTTCTTTGCAACATCTCCAAAAACAGGCTATCGTCTGGAAAGGTATCCATTCTCTATTTAGCCTCAACCTCGCAATGATTATAAGTAATCAAAAGTCTCCTGAAGAAATATGCACAAGCCCCCTTTGTCTTTTTGACAGCCTTATTGAATTATTTGGCTGTGTTTATGGCAAACTCCAGTAAATCATAGTCTTGCCTCAAGGCTTGTTGATCTTTTGATGGCAGATCTACAGGGGTTTCTTCATTTGCTTCTAATCTTTCCATCCTTCCTGTTGGGATTTCTAAAATATCTTGCAATCTGTTTACAAAATATGAAGAGGTTTCCAAAATCTCTTCCATTCGATTGTATACCTACAAGATCTTGTACCTTTCTTCCTCTATGGCTATTTGTAGCTGGTGCATCTTGCTCCTTTGTGCTAGAACATGCTCCTTGAAAGGCTGAAGGTTGACTTGCTGTTCCTTGGCCTCTTCTAGAGCTATTGTTAATGAGGCAACCTGTTCTTTAAGCTCTGCAATCTTCCCCTGATATTGACTCTCAGATTCCTCCAAGGTAGATTTTTGTAGCTCCAACTGTGCTATCTTACCTAGCAGCTACTCCTTTTTCTGTGTGAATACTTTCACATACCGTCTTCAACTCATCCTTTTCTGTCCTTAACCCTTGACATTCCTACTGTAATTTCTCCATACTTCCTTGGGAAGCCTTGTTATAGCTCAAAATGATACTTCTCTACCTGTGACCACTTTCCCATGATTTCGTCGCATGTCGATACTTCCGTGACGACACTTCATGAAAGTCATTGAAAGTCACTGAAAAAGCACCTATCTTGGAGGACCCATATCTTGAGTTCTATAACTCCATTTGACCTCATTTCTACACCGTTGGAAAGTTATTTCAGTTAGCTAAAACTTTTTAGAAGACACCAAAGTCTGAAAATTCCCAAAAATACCTCAAAAATTCATTTTTTGTGTATTCGTGACTCTCCTTATATGCAACTCGCGAATCATTCGCCAATCTCGGATTTAGCAAGTCGCGAATGGATATATTCGTGGGTTGCTCTTATAGTAACTCGCGAATCATTCACGGGATGTCCTTCTCCATACCCACGAATATGTCCCTTAATATTTAAACATAAAAACATGCCTTTTGGATTAGTTTGGGTAGTTATGCAACTGACTTCTTCAGTTGTAACCACTTTGTCTTCGCCCCTAACTCTTCTTTAACCATATAAATAGAGGTAGGAAGGTCCATGAGAAGGGACTTGGAATTTCTGCATTGTTATGCTGGAGGAATTGGAGCCCTCTTTTCCCACACCTTTTCCCTGGAAGTCTTCCCCTTGTGTTGCGGAGATTGGAGGCTGAGTTCTTTGGAGAAGAGAAGCAGCAGAACCAGATCAAGGTTTCGTGAGGTGCCGAACTTGAAGAGAAGGTGTACTTGTACTTATTTTCAAGATTAATAAAGATGTGATGTCCTTCTTCTTCCCAAATCATTGTTCAATGTGTGATTGAATCTTTGTTTATGATCATATGATGATGTTATTCAGATCATTTGTTCATGTTTATTTGATTATCATTGTTTTATGTGTGGTCATAATGGTTTGAGGAAGGTATAATTCGTTTTGCAGGTCTCTTGGAGCAAGAGGAGCAAGAAGAGGATTGAAGAGAAATCTTGGACCAGCCTTCAGTTAGTCAAGTGTGGACCTTTCTCATCTTTGAAACTTGCTTATATATACTTGCTGAACATTGTGCATCTCTCTTTCAACCCCAGTATGTTGATGGCCTCTTAAAACCCTAGCCATAGGATACTTTCCTTTACAACAGAACTGGCGACTCTGCTGGGGACAGCCTTTTCTGTTTGGGGTTTTCTCTTGATTTATTTCAGCCTTTTTCATTGTTTCAGGTCCTTCTTGCCACTTAGGAACACTTTTTAATTCTGATAGAACACCTCCCCTACCTTTCTAAGGAAGTTCTTGGCCCTTTTTGGGATTTTTCTACCTATTCACGAGTTGCTCTTCTGAATAGTCGCAGATACAAGCTTGCATTCCTAGGTTGCTGTACTGAATAGTCGCAGATCATCCGTGGGTTTCACTTATAGACATTCGTGAATATGCCTGGAAGTAGGGATTTTTTAAGTTAAGGTTGGCTTGTTCCTTTCTTTTGGTAATCCCTGTTTGTGACTGGATTTTCTTTATGAATACTGTGTAGCTTGTCTGAAGACCTTTGGTGATCACACTTCATGCTTTTTCAAAAGCCTTTGAGTCTCTTTTGCTTGGATTATTTTTTGCTTTCCAGTTGAAGTGGTTTGGCCTGTTTGGGTTGTTGGTTCAAGTGTCTCTGTCCAGATTAGGGATCAGGGTTTTGGGCTCTGTTTTTCCAGTCTGTCTTTTGACAGTGGCTGGTTGTCACTTGCCTTTATAAGTCTATAGTGGTTTTTTTCATTGTATGCACCCAAGCTAGGGTTCCTAGCCTTCCTTTATTGGTTGTCTGTTGGTTCTGTCAACCTGTTTGCTTTAGTTTGTTGCTTTTATATAGTTTATTAGATCCAATTTTACTCAAAGTATAGTGCATTTTAGGTGCATGGTAGGTATTTTAGGTTCCTCTGCAGGTGCATGACTCCAGGGATTTAGTGTTATCCCCTTTTGGTTGTTCTTTATCTATGTGGTAAGCCTTTTATAGCATTAGGGTTTGTTCTTTGCTCTTTTCCCCACCTCCTTTGCTTGGTTTGATTTTTGGCCTATGTTTCTGGTCAGCCTCTATAAGTGATGTTTGTTTGATTTCAGAAGCTTGCTGGTGTTGGTTTCCTTCTTCTTTTGTTGGTTAACTTCACCATGCCAAAATAGTTGACTTGTCTTTTATGCAAGCCTTCCTTCCAAGTAGGGTTTATGCTGACTTTAGGGCATTCTAGAGTTTGTTTGGTGGTTGTATAGCAAATTTCCTTTTGCTTTGTGCTTATTATCTGCATACTTTGCTTTGTAGGTAGTTTTTCTTTTGCCTTTATAAAAGAAAATTAAGAACTTGTTTTTGTTGCTTTCCCCCTTACCTCTTTCTTTGGCTTGACCTTGTTGGACAAGGTACTGAGCAGCCTTTGTTTGTAGGTTTAGATTGATACTTGGGACTTCTTGACCTTTGTTTATGTCAGTCTTTTTGCTCAGTCTCTTCATTCCAAAGTTGTTGGCTTGTTTACCTTTGTAAGCCTTCTTTTCAAAAGAGGTTGATATCTAACTTTAGGGAAACCTAGGGTTTGTTTGTGGGGTGTAGAGTAGTTGTCTATTTGCTTTGCTTACAGTAATTGCTTGCATTAGTTTATAGGCTCTTTTCTCTTTTGCATTTATAAAAGAAAAAGACAAACACACATGTTTGCTTTATATGCATGTAGATTAGGTTTTTAGTCTAGATTGCATGGCATATCATTGTTTTTCAAAAAATATAAAAAGAATTTGTTATTTTTTGGCTTTCAAGTTTTATATTTGAAAAATAAAGAGAATAGTTTTTGCTTTTTGCATTTCATGTCTCTTTGCTTAGTGATTTGGTTTTAATTTTGAGTCAAAACACCACATAAGTTTCATGCCATTTACCCTCTGACTAAAAACAACCCTTAAAATAAACGATATAATTTAAAAATTACTAGTAGTTTTATTTTATAGGGTCATACACCAACTAGCTCAGGCTAGACTTGTGGGGTAGGGAGTTTAAACTCCCCACAAGTGTTAAAATTCAGATGTAGTTGGCCTATCACTAGGTAAATCCTTTTCTACGTTGATTGTATTTGGGATGCTCCTCTCAAATGGGAGTCAAGCACGAGGCCATGTGGAGACTTGGACAAAGGAGATAACCCTCTGAATCCTTGTCAAAACATAAATCAGGGTTTTTACGAATCTGGGGATTTTGTCTTAGACAGGGTTTCGGGCTCAGCTACCCTGCCCATGCGTACGAATCAAGCTTGCGACTGTCCCCCCAGACTGTCAATATAGTTAAGGTAGCCTTTAGTCTCTTTGACATCTAGGGTTCATACACAGGTACACTGGAAGGCTATTTCTGGTTGACCTTGGACGGACTTGGAAGGTAACCCCAGTAGAAAGTGTGGGAGGGCGGTGGGTGATTCCTCCGCTCATGCCTAAGAACATCTATAGGGACGCCAAGTAACTGTCTATCAGCTTTCTTCTGGAAAGTATATCTTATACCTGTTTGTCTGTTTTGCTTTAGGAATTTTTAGTGAGTGCTGTGTGGTTTATCTGTGCTTAGTGTGCCTTTAGGTGTGTGCTTTGTAATTTTGGTTGCCTATCAACCTCAGACTTTGTCTCCTGGTTTGAAACTATGGCTAACACCCATTTGAACACCAACCAAGAGATCCTCATGCCGGGAACTCCTTGTACTATTCCTCTCATCGGGAATGTTGGTGTTCCCTTGATGGCCACCTTAAATCTACTTGGATTCACCCTAGGGCTACCGGTGTGGTTGTTTTCCACTCCCACTGTCCTGAATGCTCTTGATGCTTCTCAAGTATGCTCCTTATATCAAGGGCATCAAAACAATGCTTCCCCTTCACCTGTAGTTGATTCTCCTCCTCCTTCTACCTCATGCGATGAAAGTACTGATACTAGTAACCGACAGTCTAAAAGGAGTAAAAGAAGGAGGAATAGGAAGAAAGCACATAATCAAGGGGGCACCCGTTCAACCTCCTCAAGTCAAGTTGAACCTCACCACCCAGCTGCTATTGCTCATGTTGGGGGCACCTATCCAACCTCTTCAGGTCATGTTGGATCCAAGCACTCAACCTCTGCAAGTCAAGTTGATCTTCACCATCCAGCCTCTATGGATCATGCTGGTGGGATCTTTCCAACCTCTGTTGTCCATGTTGGATCCATCCATCCAACCTCTATTGTTCATGCTGGGGGCACACACTCAACTGCTGAAAAGCATGTTGATCCTAACCATTCAACCTCTGTTGTTCATGTTGATGGTGCCCATCCAACCTCTGCAAGTCATGTTGGACCCAGTCTCTCAGCCTCTGATAGTCATGCTGGGGGTAGTCTCTCAGCCTCTGTAGTTCATGCTGAAGACAATCTGTCAGCCACTGCTAGTCATGTTGACACTGTTGAAAAGACTACCCGTTCAAAACACAAGCCCAAGTTTCCTTGTAAGCTTTGTGAGGGATACCACCTTACTTATAAATTCCCTTCTATCCCAGAGGTGCGAAGAGTTTGGATTCATGGTCATCCCGTTTTTGAACATTATGAAGCTTTTCAACAACCAACCTCTCTTACTTAGGTTGGACCCAGTCACCCAGCCTCTGTAGTTCATGATGGGGGAAAACTCTCATCCTCTGTAGGTCATGTTGAGAGCAAACAGTCAGCCACTTCTAGTCATGTTGACACCGTTGAGAAAACTGGTCGGTCGAAGTGCAACCTTAAGTTCCCTTGTATGCTATGCGAGGGAGATCATCTTACTCATATATGCCCTGCTATCGCAGAGGTACGAAGAGTGTGGTCTAAGACTCAAGGATTTCTTTCTCAAGAACAACCCATAGTTTCTCAACAACCTACTCAACCTTTGGTTGATCAAGTGGTCAAACCAATCTCATATTTGGTCGATTCCACTCTTCTTTCAAAGAGTGATCCTAATGTGATTGAACCAATGTAATATTTGGTCAATCCCACTCTCCCTTCAGAGAGTGACTTTCACGAAGCGGTTGAATCGATTCCATTGTCGATCAATCCCACTCTTCCTTTGGAGAGTGAAGTGTCTACTAGTCACATTTTCTTCACTACCAGTTCAGAACTTACCGAACAAGGGGGCACTGAACTTGTTTCAGATCAACCCCCACCAAGCTCTCGGATTGCTTCCTTTGATTGGGACAGCCTGGTTGAGCCGCGCCTTCCTTCTAATGTACCTTTCCAGATAAAGGTCAAAGTTGAACCTTATATGATTGCTCATTGTATTGTTGATGAAGGAGCCTATGTTAGTATTTTGTCTACTCATGCTTGGTGAGGCATGGGATTTCCCAGCCTTGTGTCGACTGCTAGTCAGTTACTGGAGTTTGATAGAAGAACTTGTATAGCCTTGGGAATTCTTACTCAAACACCTATTACTTTGGGTGGGAAGACCGTCTTAGTTGACTTCATGGTGATAGAAGACCCCTTGGACTTCAATATGCTCCTTGGATGTGATTATGTCTATGCCATGCAAGCAGTGGTGTCAACATTCTTTTGTGTGATGTACTTTAATCATGGTGAAGAAATTGTCACTATCGATCAGTCAGATTTTCTTGATCCGTCTCCTGACCCAACTAGAGACCAGGTCTTTCCTTTATTGGTTCCCAGTGTTTCTATAGACACTACCCCGCCATAGGTAAACTATGTGGCCTCATGTCTTTTGTGTTCAATTGCTACTGAGAAGCAGCCTCTGTTTTCATGCTTACCTTCTCAGGACTTGGTCCCAGCAGTTGATTGGGTGAGTCATCCTATACAGACTGTGGGGCCTAATCTCCACCCTGTCAATCCATTTGAAAGTTTAGACATGTATCCTATCTCGGACGATCTCCTTCCTTCGGATGAAGTCTTCCTAGAGTCTTTGATACAGTCTAACCTTCTTTTGGATGTTGGTTCAGTTGTGACTAAGTCTAAACCTGATTTTCCTAGTAAGCCTGAGCTTTCTTCTTATGTTGGTCTTGTTGAGTCTTTTGACTCTTCTTTCGAACAGCAAGTCAGTGATCCTGATGATTTTGATTTTTCTTATGAATTTTTCAAATCCTATGATATTTAGTTTGTTCCTACAGAATCTATCTCCCTTGTTGATTTTTTCTTTCCTTCGGAGGTTGATCTTATTGATTATAAACCCTCGAGCCTTGGTTCTATAGAATCTTCTTCAGTCGATTCTAACTTGACTTTACTTGTTATAGAAGATAACAAAGTCACACGTGTTTCTACCAAAGTGACCCGCATCGGATCTTTTCTTCTGAATATGATCCTGATGTTGTTGTTTCTTGGAGACAGGATTTGTAGTTGGATTCACAACTGTTTACTAGCCTCACCTTGTTGTTCAAGTTGTAACTGCATTTGCATGTGCCCTGCTCGTGCTTATGAGCCTGATGCCGGCTTCCACGCTTTTAGCTCGTTGTATAAGCCTTCATCTTTGTTCTCATCATCGCTAAGCCTTGTATCATTTTGCCTTTGCAACTTGACACCCTTTACCTTGAGGAGATGTTCCCTGAGTGTCCTTATCTTGCTCACTTTCCTTGCATTATGCATAGGTTTGTTCCTTGCGCTTGGAACTAGTTTCACCTATTTATGACACTCGTCTCCTCGCATTTAGAGCATTCCTTTTGCTCTCCTTTGAGCTCGTTAAAATAGTAAGGAGGCCGCGAGTTGACTTTTCCAGGCTCGTTAAAACTTCACGAAAAGATTTTGAGTTTCTTTAGGCCCAAGTATGACTCCTCAAAATAGACTTGACTACCGAGTAAACTTGTCCATTCAGGCTTGTTAAGAATATGTGAATGGGCATCCACATTGGTGGTAGGTTATCTCTTTCTCGGACCATGTGGAATAATATGAGAAAGGATCCCTCTCTTTTCTTTTTGAATTGAGAAGAGTATTCTCAGGCATAGGTTTATCACTTTTCCGGACCTGAGGGACTAAACTTATGAAAAAGGAACCCCTGGTATGAGCTTAGTTTTCTCTTTTTCGTGCTCTAGACCAAAACATGAAAAAGATTTCGAGTGTACTTTATGTATTTGTCATGCTCGTTAAACCTTAAAGAACAAAGCATCGATTTTATTGTTGTAAGCCCCATTTCTCATAATCAAATGGATCTTTCCGAGTGATCTTGCCTTCCTTCACACTCGTAAAACTTAGGCTATATGCTGCTTTTGAAGGAGCATTGGGTAGGTGGTAATTTAACCTTTTTCGGACCTTCCTGACTAAGTACGAAAAAGGTGCGCCTTTTCTTCTTTGGAAGTTAAGAGAGTTCTTCTTTGGTTTGTTTTATACTTTTTCGGCCTCAGGAGACTAAATTGTACGAAAAAAGACCCCCCTAGAGTCTTCTTTGGAGTTTTCAGACTCTCTAAACTCTGAAAACACCATCGAGCATGTACTAGTTCGGGCTCATAAAATCCACGAATCAGTGTTTTATCAAGCATTCTTCTTTCTTTTCTTCGATCTTGCCAAAAATGAAGATGGTCCCGAGTTTGCTTTCTTGGACTCGTTAAACCTTTACAAGAAAGAGAGGAAGGGAAGTTCATTCACATGTTTTTTACATCATGGCAGCAAGTCTTGTTTCTTTGAACAAAGCACCAGTTTTGAGTCTATCAATAGTTGGGTCCTAGTATTTTGACCTTATCCTCAATCAGAATTTATTACTCCTCTAGTTGGTCTCTTTTCCAATCATATGGGGAATCTGTCAATGTCTCCTACATTGCAGATTTGTGTCTTTGGTCCTTTTGTGTCAAACGTTGCCTAAGTCACTTTTTGTCGTGCTCCCTGTTCAAGGATTAAACCTTTGTCGGCCATTCTGTAGTTGCCTTGACCTTTTGTGTCAGCCATTCCATGGTATCAGTTCATTACATCATGTCTTCGGCGTTCCTTGTTGTGAAATTCAGTACCACTTCCAGATCCAATTAGTCTTTGATTTACCTCGTGTTTGATGATGAAGGATGCCTTAATGCCTTCCTTCCAATGGATCTCTTCCTATCGACTGCAACACATCTTGCTCTAGGAATGAGATTTAGAGTTTTATGACAGTACCTTGGGGATTGTTTCATCAATGGCAATTTCCCTCTCTATTGGGTAGTGGGAATACCTTAATGTATCCTACTCAATGGATTCTTCAAGTCCTTGTAATCACACTTGTTAGAATGTACTAGGTACCTTGGGGACCATTTTCATTAATGGTGGTTTCCCTCACGTTTTTTAACGGTTTTCATTATTGATCAGTAATCAAACGGCTTCCTCCATGTTCGACTTCAGCTCCTTTATTTCGCATGGTTAGGATTCGTACATTTTTTGGGCGGTTTGGATTGAAGACCTTGGGGATGATAGTAGCATTGTCATTTTGCTATTTCCCAAGTTGCACAAGACCTTGTTACATTTTATATGACATTTTGTTGAGACATATATCCACCTTGTATTTTTGTGGCTATGATCGATTGTTGAGCATGGATCCAACTTGTTCATTTGTGGCCATGACTCCTTTAGATTTGATATGGTGCCTTTTTGCATATTGAGCGACCATGATAGTTTCATCAGTTATACATAGGTTGGATTCGCCTTATATCTTTATGGTGATGTTTTGTATATGGACATTTATGTCCCAGAGATCAGTTTTTCTGACATTTATCTCTCTTACAGGTACCTTCATTCGATCCTTTTGATCTTGGATTCTTTGCTCTCTCCATACTCAGTTGTTTCCTTTATAATGTATTTCAGCTATGGTCTTCCCCTCTAACCTCACACATTAGGGGGCATCTGTTATAGTTCAAAATGACACTTCTCTTCCTGTGACCACTTTCCCATGATTTCATTGCATGTCGATACTTCCGTGACGACACTTCATGAAAGTCATTGAAAGTCACTGAAAAAGAACCTATCTTGGAGGACCCATATATTGAGTTTTGTAACTCCGCTTGATCTCATTTCTTCACCGTTGGAAAGGTATTTCAGTTATCTAAAACTTTCCAGAAGACACCAAGGTCTGAAAATGCCCAAAATACCTTAAAAATTCGTTTTTGTGTATTTGTGACTCTCCTTATATGCAACTCGCGAATCATTCGCGGGATGTCCTTCTCCATACCCACAAATATGTCCCTTAATATTTAAACATAAAAACATGCCTTTTGGATTAGTTTGGGTAGTTATGCAACTGACTTCTTCAGTTGTAACCACTTTGTCTTTGCCCCTAACTCTTCTTTAACCATATAAATAGAGGTAGGGAGGTCCATGAGAAGGGACTTGGAATTTATGTATTGTTATGTTGGAGGAATTGGAGCCCTCTTTGCCCACACCTTTTCCCTGGAAGTATTCCCTTTGTGTTGCAGAGATTGGAGGCTGATTTCTTTGGAGAAGAGAAGTAGTAGAACCAGATCAAGGTTTCATGAGGTGCCGAACTTGAAGAGAAGGTATACTTGTACTTGTTTTCAAGATTAATAAAGATGTTATGTCCTTCTTCTTCCCAAATCATTGTTCAATGTGTGATTGAATATTTTTTTATGATCATATGATGATGTTATTCAGATTATTTGTTCATGTTTATTTGATTATCATTGTTTTATGTGTGGTCATAATGGTTTGAGGAAGGTATAATTCGTTTTGCAGGTCTCTTGGAGCGAGAGGAGCAAGAAGAGGATTGAAGAGAAAGCTTGGACCAGCCTTCAGTTAGTTAGGTGTGGACCTTTCTCATCTCTAAAAATTTCTTATATATACTTAGTGAACATTGTGCATCTCTCTTTCAACCCCAGTATGTTGATGGCCTCTTAAAACCCTAGCCATAGGATACTTTCCTTTACAACAAGCCTCCAGAGATCTCTTCTCTACCTGGAGGAACTGGAGCTCAGCTTTTGAAGAGTTTATTTTTTGTTGTATGTCTTCAAACTTTATTTTCAGTCTACTACTTTCCTTTCTCTCTCTTCTCAGGGCATCCTTTAGCTGGGCAGTAGAATTCTTTGATTGTTCAAGATAAGTCATTATCTAATCTACATTGTCCTCAGAAGCATGGATCAATGCATCCCCAGCTCTGATGGTGAATATGGGGTCCTTGTCTATCCCATATACTACTGTTGTATCATTTATCGTTTTACCCAACTGCCCCCTAGTCTCGACCTTTCTCTCAGTCCTCTTTATGATTCTTTTCCTTTCCCTGTCATAAAAAATAGTGTTGAACTCTAGTACCTCCTCCTCTTTTTTCTGCTCAAAAGGGATTAGCCTCAGGGTAGGGACCATAGCCTTCCCTATTGTGCTGCTAGCAGCTGCCTCAGGATCTTGAATATCAGGATTACCCAAGTCCAGAGCATGAATGTCTATAAGATCGGAAGCTGATTTTTTTGTCATTGACCCTGTCAGTTTTAGTCTTTCTGCTTCTTGTTTCCTCAGTTCCTCATCCATCTTCCTTTTCTTTTCCTCCTCTTCACTCCGGGCAACTTCTTCTTCCTTTCTATCTGCTTCTTGTTCAGCTTTTCTCCTTTCTTCCTCCTCACCCTTGAGCCAGCTTTCAGCTTCTTGTGCTAGCCTCCTAGCATCTTCATCACTCTTTCTAGCTTCCTCTTCCTCTACCTTTTTCTGCTCATCCTATCCTTTCCCGCCTTTGGTAGCGATTTTCTTTTTAAACCTTCTTCTTAAGTCTGTTATATTTTTAGCACTTCAGAAAATGGATTCATCTTTATCCCATTGGCTTGTGTACTCAAAATGTACATTTTCCTCCTCGCAGTGCTCTGCCACTTTATTCCGGGAATCGTTATTGTGGAAATTTATTTTCCCAAAATGGAATTTCCCCAATTCTTCTACAAATTCATCTGATTTCTTCACTCTTGTGAACTTATAGCTTCCCAACCTTAATGGTAAGGGAGGATAAGTTTATTTCTTATGTTCAAATAAAAATCTCCCTTTTCCATCTAAGAAAACCTGCCTTACTTCTTCTTTGTGTACCACATAGTCAGTGGCATATTTTGGTAGTAGTCAGGGTGCTCTGGAGCATCCATACACTTTGAAATACAATCCATCCTCCGTTAAGTAGTAATTTGGATATTCTTCAATAACCTGCAATGCTTCCTCCGACATGCAGTTGCACTCTTTTAAGAAGATCAATGTATATAATGGCATGATGAAGTGCTCACACACTTCTCTATAGTGACTGTGGTACTTGTGTGCTCACAGTGGCTTGTAAGCTGAGTAGACTGGTGTTCTCTCTTAGTCCTAGATACACCTCAGATTTGGGAAGGGTTGGTTGCATAGTATGCAATAAATCAGTATAGAGCTCATGTAGAACTCTGATTTCTTCTGGGACACCCCTCCTAATGTTGAAGCAATGGAGGCTGAGAGGCTGTTGGACACAATGTTTTCCCAGTTGAACACTGTCCCCTGTGTTGCAACATAGAAGATGATAGGAACCCACCCCAACTTAAATCTTTTATCATGGGCCCTTTCGAAAATCTTGTTCAACATCACTGCAATGAACCTGTAAGGGGTCCTTAAAGTGGTAGTATCATATTCCCCTAATGGCCTAGTCCTAAAGCTCTTGCCAGGCACCAACATTCTTTTTAGTGTCTCGACTAGGTCTAGATTAATTGTTTTTAACCAGTCTTCAGTCAAGTACACTTGTGCTTTCGATAAGTGGTAAGCCAGTTATACGTACCCGGGGCTATAAGTAGCATAACCCTGTTTGTCAAGATTTGGAAAAATCATGGTTGTTACATCTGCCCTCGGCAGAATCCACCCAATCACCTCTGAGCATGGAAAAATCTCAGGTCCGGTAGCAACTCTCATCAACGCAGATCTCTCTATATTTGCATATATGGTTTTCTCCTCTTAACCTATGTCAGGTACCTCTCGATGTGTTATTCGTTTGTAGACTTACCCCATTTATGTTCAGGTTCCACACCCACTATGCATTTGGTATCTTCGTAAGTGTATTCAACTTTGGTGACAATTTCAACCTTGGGTTCCTCCTCTACTATGGGAGCCTTCTTCTTCTTCCTTATAGACATCTCGAATTCTGAAGAATTTCCCTGTCATACACAAAATCCTTTAGGTTCCGTTGGTCCATTCCTAGATATCATTCAAAAATGGAGACAAACTGTATGAGCAGTTTACCTCGTTTAGGATAAACATGATTGCAGCTATGAAAATAAACAAACAATACTCAAAACCAAATGTTCCTGCATAAAATCAATCTGCAAACAAGCTAAAACTAGCTCACGACCAACATTTGTAGAATTAGCTCAGAATATCATGGCCTCTCTCAATGAAGAACAATTTCCCTCTCGGTGCTATGAACTAAATCGTTACACGAAAAATATGATGCCTAATACCAAGTGAAGGATACTGCATTGTGATAGTGCACTTAAATCACTGTAAGCCTGAGGTTGGTGGTAATGATGGATAGAAAGGTGGTTGAACAAAGACAACATAAGACGAAGGAGGCGGTGCCTCTTAAACATTTGATACATTCGGCCTGGAAATAGAAAATACGAGGAAGCTACTTCCTGCAAAAAGCACTCACATTAAGATCCAAATAGATAATGCATTATGAACCCTACATTGGTCCTTGGTTCGCATTCAAATTTACCAATCTCATTTTGAGCAGGGCGCAACTCCAAAATGCTACCCTATCCTACAAGAAAATGTCGGCGACCATACGTGCTAGGAAACCACAACCTCGAAATCTCTAAAATAAACAAGAAACACCCTCCTCCTGCAACTAAACAGGGACTACCCTCCCCGGACGGCCAAACACAGACTGGGGGAAACTGGTGCGGACAATGTAATGGCCATCTGCACCAATTCCCCAAACAGTCAAGTACAAGATCATAACGACTATGGATTCAATCATCAAGCAAAACAACCACCCCCCCCCACTGGCTAGACATACCACCATATAAATTATATATGGGCGCTAAAAATGGAAATCTAGGTATCCATTAACTGCAGGTGGGGAATTAACTAAGGGCAACAAACCCAGTCCAATCAATCGAACGAAAAAAGTAAAATGGGAATCAAGGCCTACCTGGCAATGTGCTGTGCGACTGGTCGAGGAAAAACCGCAAACCTCCACGGCGGAGCCACCTATGAGCGAGGTACTGATAGCGAGTATGATGTTCTACTCGAAGCGAAAATGATAGCACAGGAAAATCACAAAACAGTAATGAAAAAGAATAACCCCGACCCCAATATATACGCTGCGTTCAACACATAATTGGTGGGAAAAATAAACCAATCGGGCGGCAAAACGACTACGGGATCGGTGATCCTGTCAGTATCACCTCCACAACGGCGGATGATGAAACAGTTAGGAGACTCACAATGGCATCGGCAAGAGAAACAAATAAACTTCACATCAAAGCTCGCCAAGCTAAGGCCTCAGACCAATAATTAGTTGAAGAGCCGCAACGGCAGAAACCATAAAGGCACCGACTTCCATGGAACAATCAAATTGGGGGTAAAAAATAAACATGACTTCCACGAAAACAAAAAAATCAGTCAAGTGGAAAAAATAACAAACTACATCGGAAGGATAGTTCTTTCCAAAGCCGCAACAGCAAAAAGCTGAAAGCCTAAGGATCTGTGAATCAAAACGGCGGGTATCGGAAGAGGATAATACAACCATCGGAAAGCTTTGTAATACCTCCTCCACAACGGCAGAAGATGTAGAGACAAATGTTTCGACAGGATCTTAATACAGCCGCCGACAAATAAAGTGCATCGGAGACCAATAACCCTTGGATCGGTCTTGATATCTCGTTCTTTTCTGCAACAGCGGGCTTGCAGATAACTGGACTCCCGACTCAATAGTCTAAAACACTTCTGATGGCAGGGAAAAATCAATACACACCATAAAGCATGGTTGGCATAAAAGTAATTCTTGAGAAAACATTAAACAAAACCAAAGAGCTGATTAAAACAAAATAAAAGGAGGGTCCCAAATTTTTTTGAATTTTGGGAAAATGTTGCAGTTGCAACAATAGTGAAGATTAAAAAAATAACATGAAGATTAAAAAAATGTTATTTCTTCAAGAGTAATGAGATGCTTACAATTTAGTCTACAGAGATGTTGTAATCAATAAGTTGTGTAATGTTATATAACATGTTGTTCCTATAAAAATGACTAGCATAGATCCATATTAAACCTGTATTTATCAAGTAGATAGACAGATAAATTTCTTGAGGTGTAATCTTAAATTCCTCCATTTTTGGATAGATCTATTACTCCAATATTGCTAGATAGATAGAGGCTTAATTTTTAATTTTATAGGACATGGATTTTCTTAATTAATTTTCATTTTGGTAATGTAACTTTATGTTACATTACATTACTTTACTTGACAACATCCTCCCCATACTTATTGTCGAGCATGCACCTCGCTCATCTCATGCAAAAATGCAAATGATATTGGCTTAAAGAAAAATATATATATTAAATTTATTTGGTTTTAAACCTAGATATATCAAGAACCAATAGGGATCAAATATAGTGAGGTGTAATTTTTTTCTTGATGTGTAAATAATTCAAGATAAAAAGAATTTACAGCTCACAAAAAATTGAATCTGTGCTTGGTAGATTTGGGTTTAAGATGCATCTATGTTGGTTTAATGGATTTTGTAGACTAGATTATGGTAGTGGCCCAAAATCCTATAGAGATGAGTGCTAAGATGTTCCTCTAGTAATCATGGATCATGCATGAGGTTCTAAAGCATCAAAGTATCCTTCAAGTTGATTCCAAGAGATTTCAATGTCATGCTTACATCGTGCAAAGTACTATCTACTAGGTTTTATTGAGCAACAAGAGTTCTATGAATAATGGTATATGGAAAACCAACAAAGACCCTATTGAGGGAAATTTATTTATACTTATGAGTGGTATATGAGAATAACTCATGCAATTCCAATGTACCTTGGGTGAGTGTGTTTAAGTGTAAGAGTCAAGAGTCAAGGAATTATATCCTAACAATTCTAACTTAAGGATCATGGTCCATGCAAGAAACCCCATAGTGTAAATGTTATTTCTAGGCACTAACTAGAAGATTCTTAAGAGGTCATGGCTGGTGGCTTGAATAATTCTTACTATTATCATATGTTTACAAGTCTCTTGCAGGGATTAAGGGAATTCTTTCCTTGTGACCATGTTTATAGCCTCAAAAACCATGCTCAATGCTCAGAACATCCAATTATGATATAACCAAAGGTTTTGACATGATAAGTTGTAAGACATATTCCTCTAAGGAAAATGTATTATCCTAAAAATCAATGAAGGAACTTTAATTGTATCTATGAGTGGAATATGGAAATAACTCAGATGGTTCTAGTGAGTGTATTTATGAGTAGGATCCAAGGACTTAGGCACTAATGGTTACAATTAAGTATCATGGTTCATGAAAGGGGGCCCATAAAATCCTTACTATTTATGGGCATTGAATATAATACCACTAAGAGCTCATTTGTAGTTGTTTAACAAATTTTGAATTTCCTTAGATGCTTAAAACCCTCATGGAGGGCCTAAGGAAACTGATTCCATTTTTTATCATGTCCACAACCTTGAAAGCCATACCTATCACTCAAAACATCCAATTAAGATATATTTGGGACTCCTCAGGAAATTTCAAGGATCCATAATTTTTTAAAGTCAATAAATCTTGGCGAATCTTATTGATTCTTAAATTTCCAACCAGACAATGTTTGGTGATATTAGTGTAAAAATATTCATATTTATAAGGATTCTATATAGTTTTTGGACAAATTTTATGATGTTTAGAATAAAAAACCTTATACTTTGGAATTTGGATCAATCATTTAAAAAAGAAGGAAATTTACAAATCTTTTCTTGGAAAAAAACCTAAAAAATTATCCCATTTGTTAAATTTTCCCCCTAAATTTTCCATGGGGGCTTCACTTATTGACCAATATCATATCACATTAGTTCATATTGTGGGTTTTAAATTTATCAAAAATTGAACCAATATATTGCAGGTATTGGGGGGGATGATGGGTTTAAGGTGGGGGTGGGTAGGGTGGTTTATAAGGATTGAGGTATAAAAAGGGGTGGGGAGGAGGTTTTAAGTATTGGGAGGGGGTTTCAACAAAAATAATTTGGGGAAATATCTCTGTAAATTAAGGGTATTCTTTAATATTCCACAGTCGCATGTGCTATGTGAGAGGTTCACTAAGTGAAGTCCCCGTGAAATTTTCAATGGTTCGGAGTTTTACATATTTGGAGTGTATCTTGGGTGAGTTTATTTAGGAATAAAATCCAAGTACTTAGGTCCTAATAGTTCCAATCATAGTAGCAATATTTGAGTATGAAAACGAATACCCATACAATTTGGTGTGGAAAAAATATGTAATGAAAAAATCGAGTGTCACTTAAATATGAAAGTAGACATCTGCCTATTCAAACTCTTAAAGTAGTAGTAATTCTTCATTAAAAGTACTTAAAACATATCTCAAAATTTAAATATACCATATGATATAACAACCTACAAACTAAGTTTAACAGGTAAATATGGGATCATGGCTTGACTGGGATAGTTACTGTGACAATCATGTTGGAGATGAGTTTGTAGCATTTGGTACAAAACCCACTTGTGAATACTTTGTCCATGCCCTCGAGGAGGATTTATACCTGATTGGAAACTATGATGACCAATATATGAGATGGACAACTTTGTGCCAAAAAGAGACCAAACAATGCTATAGTTTACCAATATATTCCATACCTTACATTGAAAGCTAGGTATCAAAGACTCTGAATGGAACTTGGTCCTAAAGTATTGCAATGTCCTACATAAATACATCCAAACATAGATGAATTTCATGGAAATTTCCTAACTGGGAGCCGCTTATTGATTTGCTATCAAAATTGAGCAAAAATTCAATCAGAAGAATAAGCGGGAGTTTGGGTTTGCAAATCAATCACTTCAGAAGCCTGATAAAGGTGGCCCTAACTCAAAAAACAAAGGACAAATAAAGGATAGACAAACTCACAACAACTAGTCCAAACCACACACAAATAAGGGTAACATAAACTTGAAGAAGGGCATTGGAAAGTGGTTTGAGTTACACAAAATCTCTTGGCACAATAGTGATGAATGTTAATTGAAGCAATCACATTTGCTTGAGATGCAATCCTTAGAGTTGAACTATGGATTGGAATCTAATGCAGATAAATACAAAGGAAATCAGATAATTTATTCAGAACCCAATGCCACCATCAGAACTGCAAATATCCAACCAAATGATCAGAGGGGTCAAAAGAAGGGGAGTGGATCTTCCACTCTCAAATGTGTGTGAAGGAGACTCCACTACATTTTGTGTTGACAATGGTAGCTATAAGAACGTAACCTTAGGAAAGGTCATCAAAATATTGAAGTTGATGACAATTCCTCACCCCCAACCATACACCATTGGTTGATTGATCAAAGGGTGAGACAATTGTGTCAATCAACAATGTCGCCTATCCTATGACATCAAGTCCTTCCAAGATGAGGTACCATGTGTTGTCACCCAAATTGAAGTTTGTGATGTTATTTTAGGACAAATCTATATATGGAAACACCATGTTGTTTATGATTCTAGGCCCTATAATGTCATTGTTTCTTTGGGAGGCTAACTCTACAAGGTACTAGAAGTAGTTCCAACTACTGCAATTTCCTTGATTTCGGCAAAGCAGTGTCAAAAGGTAATCTTTTGGATTGGGAAATGGTTAAGTCAGAAGGTGGATGGAAGGTCACTATAGTTGCCACAACCTCAACATAAGGTCTTTCTAAACAATAGAAGCATGTGAACACGATTGTAGAATAATACAAATATATCTTTGCATCACCTAAAGGGGGTGCCTCCACACTTCAAGGTTAAACATTCAATTGATCTGATACCTGGTGCTCCTTTGCCTAATGACCTAGATTATAGGTGCTCTCTTTTGGAGAATGGGGAAATAAATCATCATATTCAATATCTCATCCAAAAAGTTCACATTCCACCGAGATACTCACCTTGTGGGAGCTCGATTGTGTTGGTACTTAAAAAGGATGGACATGGAGACTTTGTGTTGGTTATAGAGCCCTTAGCAATATCACTGTCAAGAATCGATACCCAATTTCTTATATTTATGATCCTGTTTATCAAATTAAGGTTTCCAATTTCATTAATAAGATTGATCTTTAGTTAGCATACCACCAAGTCCCAATTGAGCAAAATTCATGCATGGAAGACAACTTTTAAGTATAAATAAGGAATTTTTGAGTGGTTGGTCATGCCTTTTGGCTTGACTAATTCTTCAACAACATTCATGAGGATGATGGACTATATCTTGTTGTTGTTTACAAAATCCTATGTGGTCATGTATCTAGAGGACATCCTCATCTTTAGCAAAACTTCGGTGGAACATTTTCACCACATTCATCAGGTCTTAAGCACCTTGCGATAACACAAGTTATATGCCAATTTGGAGAAATGCTCATTTAACATGGAGAGAATTTAATACCTAGGATGCATCATATATGGACATTGGGTGCATGTGGACCCAACCAAGTTCCAATTCATTCACAATTGACCATCCCCAACATCTCTAACGGAGCTCTACAACTTCTTGGACTTCACCAAATTTCACCTCAACTTAGTGTTAGGGTTCTCTCATATTGCTTAGACCTTAAGCCAAATGACCAAGGGTGGAGATAAACCCAAATTTGTTTGGGGCACATCACACTATAAATCCTTTGAGGATCTAAAATCATGCCTTTGATCGACGCTAATCCTACCCCATTGCCTACTCCTGTCATCAAGAAGAAAGGATTGTAAACCCCATTGCCTACTCCAAAAAGGCCCATGGATTTTGTGTCCATTGACTACATGCCTGAATTGCCTTCAATCAAGCATGGAAATCATTGTATGTTTGTGGTTGTTGACCGGTCCTCTAAGATGGTAATTTCAACTCCTTGTAGTAGGAGCATCACAATAGAGGTCACTGCTAAGCTCTTCTTCAAGTGTGTTTGGGTCATTTTGGCATTACATGTACCATTGTTTCATATTGAGAAACCAAGTTCTTGAGTATATTCTAGTCCAACGTATGGTTGATGATGGACACCGAGCTAATAAAATTACTTTCCTTGCACCTAAAAACTAATCGATAGATAGAGGTGGTCAACATGATGATTGTGCATATCCCTAGAATGTATAACTACAAACATCCTCACACTTGGGATGAGAGCCTTCCTTATGTTCAACATAGCTGCAACAAATCCCTTCACAACTCTATTATCCATATCTCGTTTTGGGTATGCTTGGAGTTGCAACTATTAGCCCCATCTCTCACACTCAAACTAAGTTTGATCGAGCATCCAAATTTTGAGGTCATAACTGGTCATGTCATGACTTATTCCTGTGAGGTCGAGTTGCTCATTCTGGCACATCATTTCTACCATAAATTTACATGTCTTGATGGAGTGGATGTTCTTGTGGCCCTTGCGGCAACACAAGTTGAATCATATATTGCAGAAGGGGATTTTTAGTGCCTGGCTCACTTGATGACAAATTACTAATGAAATGCTTGTGCCAATATATGATTTCCATCATCAGGCACATTGCCCCTCTTCTTGTGTAGCTTCATCTTTGCTTGGTGTTCATACATAGTGCGGCATGGCTACTTCAATCCCAATGGATCGGCACATGTAATAACATTCTCAAAATTTTCCTAGTATTCTCAATGTCCCAGTAGGTCGTGGATTTAGCTGTATCAAGCACTTCCCACTGAAAACAGTTTCAATAGGACTAGAATTCCAGGTTGAGATACATGTTTGGAATGGCCCGCCAAAGCAGTCACAAACTCAAAACATAAATGAAGATTCACCCTATGACAATTTTCTCTGGTTATAGAATGGCTATTGAGTGTGCTCGCAATGCTTTAGAGCAGCGGGTTTGGGACAACAAGGCAAATGCAGAATCCTTTAGGTATGAATTAATGAACATTGCAATGACCACGCTCAGTTCCAAAATCCTTTCACAAGACAAAGAAAATTTCGCATCTTTGGCTGTTGATGTAGTTATGCGGCTTAAGGGAAGTACAAAATTGGAATCAATACAAATCATCAAAAAAGCAGGAGGGTCTTTAAAGGATTCATTTCTAGACGAAGGGTTTATTTTGGACAAGAAAATTGGTGTTGGCCAGCCAAAGCGTATTGAGAATGCAAACATTTTGGTGGCAAATACTGCTATGGATACTGATAAGATCAAAATTTATGGAGCTTGTGTATGGGTAGATTCAATGTCAAAAGTAGCAGATATTGAGACAACAGAGAAAGAGAAAATGAGGAAGAAGGTGCAGAAGATTATTGCACATGGAATTAATTGTGCTGTAAATAGACAATTGATTTATAATTTTCCAGAAGAGCTGTTTGCTGATGCTGGAATACTTGCCATTGAGCATGCTGATTTTGATGGAATTGAACGCTTAGCTCTTGTAACTAGGGGAGAAATTGCTTCAACCTTTGACAATACAGAATCAATTAAACTTGGGCATTGAAAACTTATATAGGAAGTCATGATTGGAGAGGACAAGCTAATCCACTTTTTAGGAGTTGAGACGGGGCAAGCTTGTACTATAGTCCTACGAGGAGCAAGTTTTCATGTATTTGATGCTACTAGTTTTATTCGTCTATATGGGTTTCCAATCAGAGTTCGAGCTATCCTATAAAATCGATTATGATGCCATTGGGATTTAGAGCAAACGTTATTTCTAATACCATTTTAGAGGCTCCATTTAAGGGTTTAGAGTTATAGTTTGCTTGTGAAAGCAATTCTGTTTGTTGACAAATGTCTCTTTTAGTTTACACTTGTATTAAAAAACTGTTTAAAAGGGATTGACCTTTCTATTTTTGAAAGAGCTTAATCCATAGAAATAGGATCTTATAGCTATCTCAGAAAAAAATAGATGTTTTGTATTTAAGGAGAGTCTATAGATGAGACAAAGGGTGGGGTTGGCAATTTTGGAGTTATGAAAGCCCAGTTTTGATCACTGTCTGTATAACATAAATACTCTACAACTTCAATATAGGTTCTATCTTGAATGAGCATGATTATGATTTGTCTGTGTATGTTATGAGTTGTGTTTCTAATAATTTATCATGTATATGGTCCATCGAATTCCATTACAGTGATTCCTATTTTGAAATACAATTATCCTTTATACTTTCAGAAAATAGAGGCAGTTTCATTTCATGACTTTATGATCATAGTTACTGAGATATTGGACCTTGTGTTTGGTTTTATGTTATATAGTTCTTGTATGATTTCAATGATTTGCTTATAGCTCTGATTGACATACCAGCCTTGTTCTTCGATAATTTTTTGATCTTCTTATAGCTTTCATGTTATACCAGCATAATTCATTCATAATTGTGTGATTTTTTCCAATAGCTTTGATTTCATACCAGCTTGTTTTTCAGTTTGATTTCATTGATTTGAACCCCTGTAGTCTAGGTTCAACTTTAGGGATAACATATTCCACACTTACTCGACCTTCAACTGCCACACTCTGAGCCCCCATTATTACATCACATACACATTAGGTTACTCCCCAACTTGTTTCAACAACAATATATATATCAATAGAAGGAATTCATGTCCTTCCTTTAGAATCAAAGATGGTTAAGCTTATCATTTGTATTGGTGGCTTGGGTTCCCTATTAGTGTACTTGGGAGCACTCAATGTACAAGTGCAAGAGATTCTCGGGGATACTCGAAGGTATATTCCTCCATAGGATGTTGAAGGAACAATATTCTAAGTTTGTAGTTTTTTGGTTCTCAAGATAATATGGCCTATGAAGTTCTTTTGGAGACTAGTAAGTCAAATTATCCCTAATATCTATCCCCTATCCTCCTCCTTTATTTGGTACAATTTCAGCTATGGATGGTATAGAAGCCAATGTAGATTCTTTGCAAATTTGTTTCTCATGGGATAGAGATTTTAATTATTTAAATACCAAGGAGGTATTAGAAGGCTCAAATTATGGTATTGATCCTAGTCTCGAGGGCACTTGCTCAATTTCAAGATCCAAGGTCAAGACCTCCTTTAATTCTCATACAAGGGGCATGTTTACATCCAAGTTTTGGACAAGTTTGCAATCAACATTGTGGACTCGGTTGAGCTTGAGCAAAACTTATCACCTTGAAATGGATGGGCGTGTAGAAAGAGTTAACAAGGTAATGAAAGACATGCTTAGGACTTATTTTATGGATCAATAGACCCATTGAGAAAAATAATTACCTTTGGTGAAGTTTGCTTCCAATAACAATTACTACAACTCAATTGGAGTGCCACCTTATTAAGAACTATATTAAAGGCCATGTAGGACATTATTGAGTTGGGATAGGTTAGAGGACGAAGTAATCATAGGAACATAACCAGTTTAGGAGATGGAAGAGCACGTAGTTTAGAATAGATAGTGATTAAAGGAAGAACATGGCGGGCATAAGGGTCATGTCAATGCATATAGAACTGACCGAAGTTGTAATGTTGGAGATGGGGGTTTTATTTATATTAGTCATAATAAGAGTACTACTTACATTGGAAATGTTTCAAGGTTGTCACCTTGATTAATAGGGACATTTTAAAATTATAGAAAGAATTGGACCATTACATATTGCCTTGCACTACTACTGCATTTGCATAAAACTTGTGAAGTTTTTCATGTATCATTATTACAACATTGTATAGCTATTGAAGCTCATGAACTAAATTGGAAGGACTCACCAATTTCGAATGAGAGAACCATGATGGTCGAAACATTACTCATATTTTACTGTAGGGTCTGATAAGTTAGGCATTGTGTTGTGGACCAATTTAAGATCCATAAATACAAGTATAGCCCATGACCTACTACTTGGGAGGACATAGAGACCGTGCATTGTGATTATTCCACACTTTTTTACTGTAACTTTAGGAAGAAGTTTCTCAAAGGATGGTTGTATGATACACCATTTTGTGACTTCAATATCTAAACTACATTATGACCTGTTTTATATTTATTTGCTTATTATTCGTTGAACTCAACTCCACTGAGAGAATTATATTTGTGGATTTATGAACCTACCTGTATGAGAAAGTTATATTTATGTTTATTGATTATGTTATTAATGATGACAAATGTGTGACTTGATTCCAACTTGTAAATCTAAATGGAATATTGTGGTACGCGGATACCAACTTAAATTATATTTAAAGGAATAAATGGGTGCAATGCACATGATAAATGCTTCAACTTTCTGTGTTGAATGAGTGCGTATCAGGAGAGACCGAGGAATAGGAGTGCCATTGGTAATATAGAGCTTGTTTGATTGTCAACGTCGATAGATGCTTAGAAATAGTTTGGGGCAGAAAATTCGATGTCAACGATCTAGCTTTTTTTGTCTACAATTTTAAACTTAATTCTCCAAAATTTGAGTGTATGTATTCACAAAAAAATGTTATTGCTACTAGAGTAACGAGATGCTTCAAGTAACGATATGCTTATAATTCAGTGTGGGAGATTTTGTAATCGATAAGTTGTGTAATGTTATATAACATGTTGTTCTCAAACTTGTATCTATCAAGTATAGAAAGGGATCCAATTTCTTGAGATGTATTTTTTAATTTTAAACATAAGAAATTTAATTCCTCCATTGTTAGATAGATTCATGTTTATTTTTTAATATTATAGAGACACATAGATTTTCTTAATTAATTTTCATAGTTTTTTATTTTATGAGGCGCTCGTAGATTTTTAAAATTATTTTCAATTTTTTATTTTATTTGACATAAAATTTTGAAAATACTTTTTATTTTTTCTAATGTAATGTTATGTTACCTTACATTATGATATCTAGCCCATACTTGGTTGACAACATCTCCCCCATACTTGGATTTAGAGCACTTGGCTCCTCTCCTGTAAAAACCCAAATGAGGCTTAAACAAAAAAAATTATTATATTGACTTGATTTTAAACCTAGATATATCAAGAACTAAGAGGGATCAAATATCTTGAGGTATAATTTTTTTCCTCACTAAAAATTGGATCTCTCTCCGGGTTTAAGATAAACCTATGATGGTTTAATGGATTTTATAGTCTAGACTATAGTCGTGGACCAAAATCCTAGAGATATGGGTGCTAATGTGTTCCTTTAGTGATCATGGCTGATGCATGAGGTTCTAAAGAATCATAGCATCCTCCAACTCGCTTCCAACAGATTTCAATGTCATGCTTACATAGTGCAAATTACTATCTACTAGGCCTTATTGAGCAAGAGATTTCTATGAATAATGGTATATGGAAAACCAACAAAGCCCCTAATCAGGGAAAATTATTTGTACTTATGAGTGGTATATGAGAATAAATTATGCAATTCCAATGTACCTTGGGTGAGTGTGTTTAATATTCCAATGTACCTTGGTGAGTGTGTTTAAGATTCCAATGTACCTTAGTGAGTGTGTTTAAGATTCCAATGTACCATGGGTGAATGTACATTTAAGAACAAGAGTCAAGGACTTAGATCCTAACAATTCCAACTAAGGATCATGGTCCATGCAAGGAACCCCATAGTGTAAATGTTATTTCTAGGCACTAACTAGAAAATTCTTAAGAGGTCATGGATGGTGGCTTGAATAATTCTTACTATTATCATATATTTACAAGCCTGTTGTAGGGATTAAGGAAATTCTTTCCTTATGACCATGTTTATAGCCTCCAAAACCATGCTCAACGCTCAAAACATCTAATTATGATACAACAAAGGCTTTTGACATGATAGGTTGTAAGACATATTCCTCTAAGGCACATGTTTCATCCTAAAACGCAATGAAGGAACTTTAATTGTATTTATGAGTGGCATATGGAAATAACTCAGATGATTCTAGTGAGTGTGTTTATGAGTAGGATCCAAGAACTTAGGTGCTAATGGTTCCAAGTAAGTATCATGGTTCATGAAAGGGCCCCCATAAAATCATTACTATTTATGGGAATTGACTATAATACCACTAAGATCTCATGTGTAGTTGTTTAAATAGTTTTGAATATCCTTAGATGCTTACAACCCTCATGTAGGGCATAAGGTTCAATTGATTCCATTGTTGACCATGTCTAAAACCTTGAAAACCATACCTATCGCTCAAAACATCCAACTAAGATATAGTTGGGACTCCGGTGATATTGTTTTAAAAAGGTTCATATTTATAAGATTTTTATATAGTTTTTGGACAAATTTTATGATGTTTAGAGTAAAAAATCTTATACTTAGGAACTTGGCTCAATAATTTTAGGAAAAAAAAGAAGGAAATTTCCAAATCTTTTCTTGGAAAAAAACCTAACAAATTATCCCATCCGCTAAATCCCCCCCCCCCCTAAATTTTTCAATAGTTCAGAGTTTTACATCTTTGGAGTGTATCTTAGGTGAGTTTATTTAGGAATAAAATCCAAGTACTTAGGTCCTAATAGTTCCAAGCATATTAGCAATATTTGAGTACAAAAATGAATACCCATATGATTTGGCGTGGAAAAAATATTTAATGAAAAAATCGAGAGTCACTGAAATATGAAAGTAGACATCTGCCTATTCAAACTCTTAAAGTAGTAGTAATTCTTCATTAAAAGTAAACTTAAAAAATATCTTAAACTTTAAATATAACATATGATATACCAACCTACAAACTAAGTTTAATAAGTAAATATGAGATCATGACTTCAATGGGATGGTTACTGCGACAATCATGTTGGAGATGGGTTTGCAACATCTGGTACAAAACCCACTTGGGAAACCTTTGTCCATGCCCTTAAGGAGGATTTTTACTCGATCGGAAACTATGATGACAAATAAATGAGATAGACAACTTTGTGGTAAGAAAGAGACCAACCGATGCTAGATTTTACCAAAATATTCGATACCTTACACTCAAAGCTAGGTATCAAAGACTCTTAATGGAACTTGGTCCTAAAGTATTGCAATGTCCTACATAAATACATCCAAAAATAGATGAATTTCCTGGAAATTTCCTCACTGGGAGTCGCTTATCGATTTGTTGTCAAAATTGAGCAAAAATTCAATCAGAAGAATAAGCGCGAGCTTGGATTTGCAAATCATTCACTTTAGAAGCCCGATAAAGGTGGCCCTAACTCACAAAATAAAGGAGAAAGAAAGGATATCCAAACTCACAAAAACTAGTCCAAACCACAAATGAAGAAGGGTAACATGAAGTTGAAGAAGAACATTGGAAAGTGGTGTGAGTTACACAAAAGCTCCTGGCACAACACTGATGTATGTCAATCGAAGCAATAACATTTGGCTGAGATGAAATCCTTAGAGTTGAACTCTGGATTGGACTCTAATGCATATAAGGACAAAGGAAAGAAGATCATTGATGAAAAACCCAATGTCACCATCACAACTGCAAATATCCAACCAAACGATCAGAGGAGTCAAAGGAAGGGGACTGGATCTTCCAATCACAAATGGGAGCCTGATTGTGTTGGTACTTAAAAAGGATGGTACATGGAGACTTTGTGTTGGTTACAAATCCCTTAACGATATCACTGTCAAGAATCGATACCCAATTTCTTATATTTATGATCCTCTTGATCGGATTAGGGTTTCCAAGTTCTTTCGTAAGATTGATCTTTAGTTAGGATACCACCAATTCTCAATCAAGCAAAATTGGTGCATGGAAGATAAATTTTAAGTCTAAATGAGGAATTTTTGAGTGGTTGGTCATGTCTTTTGGATTGACTAATGCTCCAACAACATTCATGAGGATGATGGACGATATATTGTTTTTGTTTACAAACTCCTCTGTGTTCATGTATATAGGGAAAATCCTCATCTTTAGCAAAAATTCGGTAGAACATTTTCACCACATTTGTCAGGTCTTAAGCCCCTTGTGACAATTCAAGTTATACACCAATTTAGAGAAATGCTCCTTTAACATGGAGAGAATTTAGTACCTAGGATACATCATGGATGGACATTGGGTGCATGTGGACCTGGTGATGTATTTATAACTTCGGAAGATATTATGTTGTATATTATCATTGTATGTTGTTGTACCCCCATTGGGTATGTGCATTACCCCTTTATAGGGTGTCTAAATTTTTTCTAGAAACTAAGGTACAACCTCTGTTATAAGTCAGGGCAATAGTCCCCAGTTTAACATCATGTAATATGTAATTGTGGTCTCTTTAGAAGAAGTGGGCCCGATGTGAGATGACATGTATAAGGCTCGAGTTTTATATTTGGTCAGTGACTTGAAAGGGTATAATAGGGAGGTGCTATCCCTCATTTATACACACCTCACACACTCTCTAAGGCGCATGAGAGAGAGAGACAGTCAAAGCAGGAGAGAAAGATAGTCGACGTTGAACATTTATTATTACTGCTTTTGATCATCTTACTATTCTGAAGAAGTTTGCAAGGTTTTCTCCTTTATGGTTTCCCCGATGAAAATATTTATGTCTTGTGTATCTTTTATATCTTATGCATTTTTTTGTGCTTTTTATTCTTTTAGATAAGGATCCTAGATAATGAAATTAGATCTTAAGAAAAATTAACATAGTATCAAAGCCTCTCTAAAAGAAGGCACTATGTAGCTACGAGAACTAGGACTTCCTAGTTGAAGGTGTTCTCTCCACAGATCATCAAGAAAATACGGCTAGGATAACTCACCTCACTAGGGCACATCTATTGGTGGTAGCAATTTCTGAATCAGAGAAGTTTCACTGTGCAGCCAAAATACATTTACAATGGAAGCTAATGGAAATTAGGGTTTCGTGCCTGAAACCCCTAGAAGATTGAATTTAGTCATTCTAGAAATTTTTCTATAACGAGATATCGGAGAAGGATCAAAAGTAGAAATGTCTACAGAATGAAGAGAAATTCTCTTTATACCTTGTGTAAAATTTTTAGGTTCATATTCGCTATACTTCAGGATATATGGTTCCTCCAAATCAGGGTTCGAGCCTCCTCCAAAATTTAGTCATAAACAGGTGACCTAGGGAGATTTGTTATATCTCAGGATAGGAAGGTTCAAATGAAATTTATCAAGATGTTGCAAGTAGGCCACGGACTATAGTTTTTGTAGTACGCTTTTTAGACCCATAATGGGAAATAGTGACACATGGCAATATGTACAAGTTAGTTATGTTGAACAGTCCCCAAAACAGTCACCTTGGGAAAATCAGAATAAGTCCCACTTGGAGAATCCATTTCTACTCTAACCTATGGGGTTGGAAAGACAACATATCAGGCTATCTCATTGAGAAGTTTCAGACTAGAAGAATTTGAAACTTGGGAGATACAACAGAATCGATTTCAGACATTTCTATAGAAGAAATTGGAAAACTGGGGCTTACTATTTCGAGAGATTCCCAACACTGTTTTCAGAAAAGAAGTACATTGGATAGCTCACCTTGAAGAGGAAAGTATTTATGTCTAATCAAAAGTTTGAAATTCCAATTTTAAAAATTAGGGTTTCTCTAACAAACCCTAGATCATCCAGCTTTAGAACTAGGTCGGACACTTCAATGGGTAAGATCTATTTTTTTTATATTTACATTTGAGGTTCTCATTTAAAAATGACTAATCACACCTAGCTTGATGACAAGCTTGGTGAAGCTGACAACTTTCAAGTATGGAATTATAGGATCTCTATGATCCTTGAAGAAAATGACTTGAATAAGTATTTTAGTAAGGAAGTTCTAAGAGCCATAGGGAGATGAGGCTAAGGATAGAGCCAAGAGAATCATTGCATATTCTTTTAAAGATCATCTCATCCCTCATGTGTCATCCTTGAAGACACAAAAATTAAGTGTTCGATGCTATGATGAAGCAATTGAAGAAGAATAAGATATTGTTATGACCATCTTGAATGGCCTCCCAAGATCATGGGAGTCATTCATTCAAGGAATGTGTGCCAGAAGGAATTTGATTACCTTCAACAGACTCTGGGAAGAGTGCACACAAGAAGAAGGATGACTCATAATAAGAGAAGATAATATGGGAACAACTGAAGATCAAGCTCTCATGATTCAAAGAAGATCCCTCAAGAAATGAGGAATATGAAGGACTCAAATCTTGAAGAAACTCTTATCCATCTTAACATTTGGATAAGAAATGAGGCAATTGTGAATGGAGAAGATGATGAAGTTGAAGGCTCAAGAAGGAGTCTACCCACCAAAGAAATAAAGATAAGTATTCAATTGCCATTTCATGATATTGTTTTGTTGTGCATTTTTTTATATTCAGTTCATGTGTTATGCATGTTTGAGTATTTGCATTTATACTACTAGATTGCACATGATGGGTAAGAAGTCAATGATGTTGTACAACATTCCATTGCCACTCATCTAGATTGAAACCTATTTGCTAGCATATTAGGAGTAGTACACACTCTTAATAAAATTGGGGTGGAAGGAATCTAGAAGTTATTGTGTGTGTACAATAGATGAATGAATGTCATAGCATTGGCTAAAATAGTTGCATGACTATGTGACATATATTTGTCAGTATTAATATGTTTTGGAAATTAGGAGATGTTTCTAATCATGCAACTGAACTTGAATTGTAGATCATTCCAAAGAACAAATAATGATAGTTTAGAAGAGGAACAAGTAATGACAGTAATGACAATTCGGTAGATGATAGGATCATTGATTTACCTAACGAACAAGAGACCTAACATATGTTTTGTTGTGAACACATTGAGCTAGTTCTTGACGGATCCAAGACATGTTCACTTGATTGCTGCAAAGCATATCTTGAGGTACTGTTGCTGCTGCAACCACCTTATTAAAAAAGTTTACATTTTTTCGGCCCCACCTTAGAATTTTAAGTTTTTAGCCTTTCTTAGACTAGTACTACTCCTTGATTTTTCATTCCATCACTTATATTTTTGTCACGTCCTTGACCCTCCGAACGGCAAAGAGGACGCTACCCACACCACACAAACAAACGGGAAAACAGCCCCATGAACACAAACAGTCATCAATGCTGAAAATTAGAAGCTTAAACATAATGCATAACAGGATGCATAATCCATCATACAAAGATGCAGAGTTACTTAACATTCAGCGGAAGCAACACATACATTCCAGCATTTAGCATGTTCATCATAATTCATGAACCAGTAGATTAAATTGCAGAGATGAAATAGCAGCAGTACTTATCTTTGAATGAAGAACTCACCCTGCAACCAGCTATGTCACTGCAACGTTCCACCCAACCATAGGCCAGCGTGCTCATCAATCTCTCAGCAACACTGCCACCCCCGAGCTGGGCATGATTCCTCAAGGAATAAGGGTCAATGCAAGCTTACACATAGCCAAGGTTTGCCAACACATAGCCAAACCCACACCATAGGGTTCACCAGGTTGTCAAGGAGCTGGAATAGGCTAAATGCCAAGCTGGTGGCCTCAACACCAGTCTTCTCATGCATAAGCAGCCTCCAATCCCACTCTCAATAGTCTGAAGACCACCCATTGCATACCGCAGAAAACAACCCACTCATGGCTCTGTGATGAAGGCAAAGACAACCGAGGATAGTCCAAAACAAAAGAGGAAACACAGCTCAAGCCACAAGATAGCTCAGAGTTGTTCTTGGACCTAGCGGGGCCAAAACAACTCAACAGCAACCCAAAACCAGGGTACTTCAGCAACCCAACTTCATAGTGAGAGCTATGGAAATGTCACACAGTCCACAAAACAGAGACATTGTTGATGGCAAAAAATGGCTCACTACGAATCCATAGCATCCAAAAACGTAATTGGGCTCCACATCCAACAAAACGCGGGGAGACAACAGTCCCAAAACATAATCAGTGAGCACGGCCCACAACATAGGAAAACAACCCCAAATAGTCTGTGCATGAGAGAAACTTGCACCATACCCCAAATGTAAAGAAGACCACCACAATCACAACGAGAGGGAGACCATAGCCACACAACAATCTTGAGGAGAACAACGGAAACCATGACTCACAGGGAGAACAACGGTTCCGATTTCAACATTAAAATGACGGGAACAATTACACAAGCATACCAATCTGTGAGACAGCCGAAAACGTGAATGGCCCTTCACAGCAATTCATGGATGAGAACGCATAGCTCCCAGCTCTCTGTGTGAGTCTGAAAACTAGGAAAATTCCTATGCGTGAGAAGGTGAGACCATGACAGAACACCCGTGTATGTGAGGGTTAGAATAACAAAAATGGAAGAATGGAGAATTGTCGGAGAGTGGAGAGTGTTTCTTCTGCCCCACGCAAGTGAAGAGGAGAGTCCGCTGGTGGAGTGGGCACGTGGGAAAGGATGGATAGTCCTGCCACACCCACCACCACTCAGCATTAACTACCCCAACTAACAAAACAAGACATTAAATAGGTTGGGTGAGACAAGGGAAGATGGAAAATCAACAAGGTGGTAACACATGCGTTCTCCCCCCCATAGACCAAGGTTGGAGATCCCCCACACCCTTATCCTTTGGAATCATGCCCTTTTCATTCAACGTTGCATTGTCATAGCTGGTTGTGGTTTATTTTAATTGATGTGCGTGTTTATATGATGCCAAATTATAATGTGCCAAATAGCACGATATACCATCGACAACTATCCCCATTGCCGAAACATACACAACCAAATCGATGGTGGGGCTTTTGCTTTTAGCTCCTCACCACGATTAATTACAATATATACATCATGCAAATGGGGTCAAAACCGGGGTGTTACATCCCCCCCCCCCCCTTGGAATAACACTGTCCTCAGTGTTCCATTACATAAGAATATATATACAATACATATATAATTGCACATCAAAATTTCAAAATTTTGCAGATCTGTCCCACGTTCAATCATCTACTTTGAACGTTCGGGACCAAGGCCCTTGGCTTCCATGAACTTCCCCTGCTGGTTCTCAGCTCTCAGCTTATCCCGAAGCCTAGGAACTTTGCGGCTATTTCCCTCATCATGCTCCCTCATTGGGCAGTCCCGGCGTAGATGATGTCCTCCGCTATCCCAGCATTTCACTGGATGCTTCATCTTTACCTGCTCAATTTCCTTTGAGTCTTCATGCCTGGACCATTTATTATCGAGTCGCTTGGACAATTGTCCCATCCCTGATCCACCTTCCTTTCCTTTGTCGATTGCTCCCAGAAGGATTTTCACCTCCCTTTGCAAACCAATAGAGTCTTGCAAAATCTGGTGGTTCATTTCATTCTGCCTTTTCTGCATCTTGAGTATCTCCCCAAGATTCTCTTGGGTCTTGGAAATCATTTGAAGGAGACTTCTAGCCAAGTCCAACAACTTTTGATCTGCTCCCATGATCAATGTGCACCACCGGGTTTCACTTTTCTCACCTGTGAAATGCACCATTGAAATTCTGTCAGACCAAGCATAATATAGACATTAAAATCAGTCAGTTAATCACCCAATCAGCATGAAAGTCCAAGCCTCATCAAGGAGACTTTCATATTTTTCATGCCTTCCCCAATAGGCACACGAGCTCATTCATGTCCATTCTTGGGCGGGGAATTAACCACTCCAGCATTCACAATTTACCTTCAACAAAAACACACATTCCATTTTCAATCATACATGCATTCAACAATATTTTGTTTTCACAATGCATAAATATATATGTATATATACATAATTAAAAGGGCAACAGAGAGCAGCAAGAATTTTTCCCCTCTTTGTTTTGTTCCATCCTGGAACCCACACCACCGCTGTGTCTTTTCATGCTCTCAGCCTCCTTCACTTCACCGTGAATGCTGGACAAATCCCTCTTGGTCATGACACTTAGTGTCTTCGGTCTATTCCAAACCTCTAAACCAGGGAGTCTCTCCACATGGTTTGTCTCAAACGCTAGGACCTCTACAGTCTTACTAGCACATTTTTCATTACCTCTCATTCCGAGCTCTCCAGGACAGTCACATTTCCACATGCACCTTTAGGATTCTCTCATATTCCTCGCTTCCAATGATACCTATATCCAAACATTGAATAAATTCCAATGTTTAGTTTATTCTCATCAGTTTTATCTCTAAAACAAGAGCTTAAAACATCATAACCAAATCATATACACATGTATATTCATAAGCAAAATAATCCAATACTTATCTGTATTGTGATTTTCCTCGTTCGTCCACAGGATCCTACTTCGCCTTGCAAGCCTTGGGAACGGCTATGGACTTGGATGTTAGGTCAGCACGCAGGCTACTCCACAACATCCTTTTATATATATATATCAGGAATAGTCAAGCCAACCTACAGTTGGGTTTATCAAACCGTCCAGCCAAGCCAATATACAATTGGGTTTATCAGGCTGTTGCCAATCAAGCTAATACATTGTTGGGTTTATCAGGATACTCTGCCAAGCCAGCTAACAGTTGAGTCTATCAGGTTATCAACAAATCACCTGCACTTATATCAACAATAACCCTTACTCTGCAACCCCTCACACAACCATTTACCTTTTACTTTTACCTTTTACCTTTTACCTTTTACATTTACCCTTTACCTTTTACCTTTACCCTTTACCTTTAGGGTGCAACACCCAACTGCATCTATTTATCCTATCAACACAAGCAATATAGGAAAACTCATCAGCATTATTGCTCTAAGACTATAATCATATTTCATATTATTCACCATCAAGTATTGAGACACCAGGAGTGCATCCACTCCCTAGGGTGTAATCAATATTGAAAACCCTTTCATGATACGACATCAAGAAAGTGTGCACCCCTTTCCGATGTTATCCATGTAAGCCCTAATCATACTCAAGCAATCAGTCATCATGGAAATAAAATCAAAACATGTTCTGCATATGGAATTTTAATAATTTGACATACATATTATTAGCAAGGGTCACAGAACACTTATCCATTTGCCGACGTGGTATGCCTTTGTTAAGGAGGAATGGGGGCTCCTTCTCTGAGTTAACAGGCCCTCGGTTTGCCATCCCAACTCCTTTTCACATTTCATGTTCACACATGTCTTACCGACATAATTTATACCATCTCACTCATGTTGCTACCAAACATGCAGTGCAGATGAGACATTTCCAAAATGTCCAATGGTGTTTCACCCGAAACCCATTTCCAAGGGAAAACCTTCCCATGAAGTTTGGCTCTTGCAGGCCATCACACATGATCTTCCTACAACGTGCACCCCTAGTGTTAGAAAAACAGGACCACAGAGCAATAACAATTATACAGTTAAATCAATAAACAAGATGCAAAAAACACATTAAACATTACAGAGAGACACAGATGTAACGTGGTTCACCCAAATGATGGGATACGTCCACAAACAAATTTACCAGTCCTTTTATTTCAGTCCAAAAAGATGAAGGGATACGCCCTGCAGCAAAACCACTGCACTTCCTCTTCATGCTCTCACAGTCTCTCTTCCAGCACAATACAATTCCCACATCCAATACAATACAGTACTCACATCCAGTACCATACAGTACTCACATCCAATACAATATAGTACTCAGTACAATTACAATGGAGCCTCCTCAAGCCTTATAAAGGCTTAATCACATGCAATACCATGGGACAATACTATGGGCTACAACAAACCATGTGCCCAAACCATGTGCTAGACCTAACCACCTTTGACTCGATCTCAAGTCAAGGTTAACCCTAACAATCCCCCCTTTAAACTTGACTTGGAGTAATCACCAACTCCCCTCAAGTATTTACTGAGGAATCTTACATACAACCCCCTATCACCTAGGTCTATCTCCCAAATTTACCAGTGAGTTACCAGGGGTATGCATGCCTTACCAGGTTTTACAGCCATATGCCCATTTACATGCAAACCACTCCATTACATTTTTATGTGCCTTCATGGTGACTAATCACAGCAACTCTACCGCTGCTGCACTTGCTGGACCTTGGACTTGGCAAATTTCTTCTTTTCACCTTCATGCTTTAAGGCCAATAGAAACCGAGTAGGAACTCAGTTTCTCTCTGGTTACTCCCTTTGTCAACATGTCTGCAGGGTTCTGGCTAGTGTGAATCTTTTCCAGTTTTAACAGTTCTTCATCTAGAACAGATCTTATGAAGTGGTACTTGAGTTCTATATGTTTAGTTCTTGAATGAAAGACTGAGTTCTTTGCAAGATGAATGGCACTATGGCTATCACTGTATAGCCTACTATTCTCCTGTTTCTTACCCAATTCTTCCATGAACCTCTGCAACCAAATCATCTCCTTACTAGCCTCTGTAGCAGCAACATACTCTGCTTCTGTTGTTGAAAGTGCAACAACCTGTTGTAGTTTTGAAATCCAACTTACTGTTGTTCCACCTACAGTGAACACATACCCTGTGGTGCTCCTCCTGTTGTCTTTATCACCAGCCATATCTGCATCAACATATCCCTGTAGAACAGTGTCTAAACCTCCAAAACATAATGCATGAGAAGTGGTACCTCTCAAATACCTGAGAATCCACTGTATTGCTTTCCAATGCTCTTTACCTCGATTGTTCATATACCTGCTCACAACTTCCACTGCGTGTGCAATATCTGGTCTTGTGCACACCATGGCATACATCAAGCTCCCAACTGCTAATGAATAGGGAATCTTGGACATGTAATCTATCTCTTCATGTGTCTCTGGACACATATGCTTGCTTAGTCTAAAATGGCTTGCCAAAGGTGTGCTGACTGGTTTTGCATTCTGCATTCTAAACCTCTGCAACACCCTTTCTATGTACTCACCTTGAGACAATGTCAATTTGTGATTTTTCCTGTCTCTTGTTATTCTCATACCAAGGATTTGCTTTGCAGCACCCAAATCCTTCATCGCAAATGATTTAGCTAGTTTTTTTTTTAGCACATTTATATCCTACATGTTAGACCCTGCAACAAGCATGTCATCCACATACAATAACAAGATAATATATCTTCCGTTATCTAGCCTCTTGAAATAAACACAGTGGTCAGAATGACATCTATCATAACCTTGTTCTATCATAAACTTATCAAATTTTAAATACCACTACCTTGGAGCTTGCTTTAGGCCATACAAGCTCTTCTTCAACTTGCAAACCAAATTCTCCTTCCCTTTGACCTCATACCCTTGTGGCTGCTGCATATAAATCTCTTCCTCCAAATCCCCATGGAGAAAGGCCATTTTTACATCTAATTGTTCAAGATGCAAATCTTCTACCGCCACTAGACTTAAAATAGTTCTAATTGAAGTCATTTTAACAACAGGAGAAAATATTTCATCAAAGTCTATACCTTTCTTTTGTGCAAACCCCTTTAAAACAAGTCTAGCCTTGTACCACTTCTTTCCTCCATCTTCTTCCTTCAACCTGTAAACCCATTTATTCTGCAATACCCTTTTTCCTGCAGGCAACTTAACTAGATCCCAATTCTGGTTTCTTACCAATGAGTCCATCTCCTCATCCATGCCTTGCTCTCACTTCTTTCTAGTTTCTACCTACATTGCTTCTTCAAAACATTCTGGCTCACCAGAATCAGTCATTAATAAATAATACAGTGAAGGAGAGAATCGTTCAAGGGGTCTACTTAACCTGGTAGACCTTCTTACAGTTGCAGGAGTTTCAGGTACCTATTGCTGCTCTTGATTTCCTGGTGCTTTTGGAACTTCATTTTCTTTGATTTCATCAAGCACTATGTACTCTATGTTTTCCTTTTTCTCTTTCTTTCCCTGCAACTAATCTTTGTACATGAACTTTTCATTGAATACTACATCTCTACTCCTAATGATTGTGTGATTTTTAAGATCCCATAAGCGATAACAAAAATCATTAACCCCGTATCCAATAAAGGTACATTTCTTGGATTTAGCCTCAAGCTTTGTTCTATCATCTTTATCAATATGGACAAATGCTTCACAACCAAAAGTTCTCATAAATGAGTATTTTACCTATTTACCTATCCATGCCTCCTCTGGAATTCCACCATCCAAAGCACTTGAAGGCCCTCTGTTTATTAAATAAACAGCAATGTTCACAGCATCAGCCCAAAACTGTAAGGGAAACCCTGCATGCAATATCATACACCTTGCACGCTCCATGATCGTTCTGTTCATCCTTTTTGACACGCCATTTTCTTGGGGTGTTCCAGGGACTGTCTTTTCTCTGCGAATCCCATTGTGTGAACAGTAACTATCAAACTCCTTGCTGCAGTACTCACCTCCATTATCAGATCTGAGACATTTCAACCTTTTTTCCTGTCTCATTCTCAGCCAAAGCTTTCCACTTCTTAAAAGTATCAAACACATCATATTTCTGTCTAATGCAATAAACCCAAGTTTTTCTAGTTTCATCATCAATAAAAGTAACATAATAATGAGAGCCACCAAGAGATTGTACCTAAGCTGGTCCCCATACATCTGTATGGACAAGCTCTAACTTTTCACTTTTCTTTTGTTTCCCAACCCTGAGAAATCTAACTCTCTTCTATTTTCCATAAACTCAGTTCTCACAAAATTCCAAACTTACCTGCTTCAGATCTAGAAGCAATTTTCTTGAGTGGAGAATCTGCATTCCCTTCTCACTCATGTGGCCAAGCCTATGGTGCCACAACGCTACATATGTTTCTGTGGAAGCTACAGAAATAGAATAATCAGTGTTATGAGGACATAAATATAATGTACCTATCCTATCTCCTTTTGCAATTACCATTGATCCTTT
>LPNX010108984.1:101305-125332 GCA_001517045.1 Pseudotsuga menziesii
TCGAATTTGGACTTGGATCTTCCCTTTTTAGACTTGCCGTGATTTCCTAGGCTCCTTCCTCTCTCTTTTTGTCTCCCTCTGCTCTCCATGGTCAACGCATTACCTGATGTCTCACCTGTGCTTTTCCTTTGCATTTCCTCACTAAGAATAACACTAACAACATCATTAAACTTAACAGTGCTTGAACTAGGGACAGAGTTACTTGCAGCCATGACCAAGCTATTCCAGCTTTCTGGAAATGAGCACAAGATTAGAAGAGCCCTAACCTCATCATCAAAGTTCACTTTTACAGAACTTAACTGACTGGTAAGTGTATTAAACTCATTTAAATGGTCAGCAACAGATCCACTTTCCGACATCTTCATATTAAATAAACGCTTCATTAAAAATACCTTGTTAAAAGCCGAGGGATTTTCGTAGAGCTTACTCAATGCGCTCATCACACCCTCTGTTGTTATTTCTTTCGAAATAATGAAGGCCACTAACGAAGCCAGGAACAGCTGTATTGTTCCTAGTGCCTTTCTGTCAAGAACCTCCCATTCTTCATCCTTCATAGCCGCTGGTTGTTTTTCTTTTCAGCCCAACGGCAGGTACAGATATTTCTGGTACAGATAGTCCTCCATTTGCATCTTCCATAACTGATATTTTTGGTCGTTAAATTTATCGACCCTAAAATTTCCTTCTTCCGCCATTGCTCCCACTTGAACTAGGAACCCTTCTTTCCTGGGAGTTTAGAAACCAAATAGACCTTTTAGCTCTGATACCAATTGTTAGAAAAGCAGGACCGCAGAGAAATAACAATTATACAGTTAAATCAATAAACAAGATGCAAAAAACACATTAAACATTACAGAGAGACACATATATAACGTGGTTTATCCAAACGATGGGCTACATCCACAAACAAATTTGCCAGTCCTTTTATTTTAGTCCAGAAAGATGAAGGGATACGCCCTGCAGCAAAACCGCTGCACTTCCTCTTCACGCTCTCACAGTCTCTCTTCGAGCTCAATACAATGCCCACATCCAATACAATACAGTACTCACATCTAGTACCATACAGTACTCACATCCAGTACAATACAGTACTCAGTACAATTACAATGGAGCCTCCTCAAGCCTTATAAAGGCTTAATCACATGCAATACCATGGGACAATAGCATGGGATACAACAAACCATGTGCCCAAACCATGTGCTAGACCTAACCACCTTTGACTCGATCTCAATTCAAGGTAAACCCTAACACCTGGCACATTCATCCAATATCCAAACAGTCAATCATTATCTGATAATACAATCCAAATTTATTGTTACATAACCAAGAAATTACATTAGTAATTAAATTCAATAAGAATTTGCAATTCTGTCTACTACAGAAATTAGTTTGCTTGGCAATGAGGTGATCCTCCTGTCACAATCTTATACAAGCCAACAATGATTAGTAGTCGTCAGTAATTTATTAAATTTGAAATTCACAATTCAAATTTAACAACCCATTATGCATACCAACTGGCTTCACAGCCATGAGACTCTTCTCATAGGTTTGGCTCTTTCACATGGTAGATTCTGGCATTTGTCATGGTCTTACTCTCATTTCCATGCTCTAAATAATCTACCTAAAACTTGAGCTTCAATCATCCAACACAATATTATGCAAGCCAATAGTGACTAATAGTTGTCAGCAATTTCTTAAATCCGAAATTCACAATTCAAATTTAACAACCTATTATGCATACCAACTATTTTTACAAGCATGAGACTCTTCTCATAAGGTTGGCTCTTTCACATGGTAGATTCTGGCATTGGTCAGGGTCTTACCTCTCACTTCCATGCTTTAAATAATCTACTTGAAACCTAAACTTCAATCAACCAAACACTTTGTAAGTCTGGATGCATATGACCTTTTCATTGCTACAACCAACACTGAAGCATTTACAGAATTTATAAAATTCAAATACTTCCAGCTGTTAGTCACATCAATATTATCAAAACTCATTTACTTCTTGCAATTATTATCATACTAACATTTGCAAGGCATAGTCACATCATTCATGCAATTAAATGAAATGTTTAGATACTCCTTACTTCACAAGTGTATCATTTGTACCACCTTGCTCTTCCATAGAGAATTTCCGGCAGCCAATTGATCATGACTATCCTCCTTAGGCACTTACTATCCTGCATTCACAACAGCCTTTGAAATGGGTCCTGAATTTCCATCAATTCATCATTTCAGACGTTAGTTATTCATAATATCACATGCATTCATGCAATGCATCACAACATTTGCACCTGTACTTATGCAATCAGTCACTCACACCCTTCATATGCATACATTCAATGCATAACTACAATATTCCTAAAATATTTTTAATACATATCCATTCAATGCTACCTTGCATTGATTTTGGAATACTATGCATTCAAACATACCATGGCCTAACCATGACTACTTCATATAGGATGCATTACTATAATCAATATCATCAACATATACAGGCATGACACCTTTCTATATTAAAATATCCACATGGTACTAGGTCTCTTACCTTTACCACTCCATGGAATTTGTCATAAGCAAACTCTTACCTGCATGGGTCGTACTTACACCCTTGACATGACCAATTTGGTTGGTCCTTTGTAGGAGATTGCAGACTTTGCTCACCAAATTTTGATTATGGACTGGTTGCCTTATCCCTTTCTTCATAGGGTTACTGGTCACATTCATCAGCATCAGCAACATACTCAACCATGTCCAGGTTGTCGTTGGTTTTTCCATTAATGCCAACACCAATGCAATAACTATCATTAGTGGTCCATTATAGATGTATAATTTCCACTACTTTTACCAATATGTAATATTCTATGCATGCAATACATTTCCCCATGCATTTTCAGCATAAAAGATATAAAATATAAATATAGTTAGCAAGACAGGGGTTAAGGAATCTTCCCTTTTAAATCCCTCATCCTTGCATGGAATTCCTCTTCCACACAACTTGTTATCCTTCATAGTCCTTGCTACCCCTAGGCATGCAATTTTCCAGTTTTTTCCATTTGATAGCAATGGTCTTCATTAGCACTTTGCTGCTCCATTCTCAGATTTTGGTGACTTTTCCTTGTTCCCTACTGGATCAGCTTTCCAACGCCTATCCACATGCTTCATTCCGACCTCGGGTGTGAAAACCACACCACTTCTAAGAATGAATATTTTCACTGGTTTTAGGTAAAACACACAACTGTATTTTGGACTGGGTGCCAAATTCAGCCACCTAAAAATCCACTGAAAGTCAGCTGAAAATCCCACTGGAAAACAGTCGAAATCTACTGGAAAATCCCACTTGAAAAACTCAAATTTTTCCTCTGCAGAATCGGCTCTCATTTCGACTATCAGTACGACGTTTCGGCAGTCCAAACCACTAGCTTCTCCTCTATTCATCCGAAATCGGATCTTCTAACCTGTAGGATGGCTAGTTCTCTAATATTTTGACACTTCGGCAGTTCGATCTTCATCTTTCATCCGACACCCATCGGCTGTCCAATCAACTAAATTTTTTTGACGTGTCGGGCCGATCTTTCTTTGGCTTCCGGCATATCGGCGGACTGATCCTCTAACATTTTTCAACGTTTTCTATACTTGGAAAAAATTTCAAATTTTTCTCCTTCAAATTTTTCTCCTTCTTTCTGTTGCCACATCGGATGCTCGTTCAACTATCCTTCTCTGATGTTTCGGTGATCTTTGGAATATCTCTACCGAAACTGCGGCTCCGACTTCCACTATTTTCCACCGAAACTTTCTCTTTTCTTCTTTCGTTGCATCGGCAACTTCATCTTCTATTTTCTTTTGATTCCTACTGCCACATTGGCTACTCAAATGGCTAACTTTTTCCGACGGTTTCCACACTTAGACGAATTTTTAAAATTTCGTCCTTCTTCTTTCTTCCGTTGACAGCATCGGAAGTCCTTTCGGCTAGCTGAGCCAACGTATTGGCTGCTCAAACAGATAACGCCTTCCGATGACCTCAGGACTTGGAAATTTTTTTGAATTTTCCTCTTCTTCATTCTGTGAAGCCTAACATTTGTCAGTGGTCGGAACCATTAAGCACTATTTGTCGGCGAAATATTTCTTCCGTAGCCGCAATGGCAGAACACGATCCTCGATCTCCTCCCGATCGGCGACCCAATATGCTATGGAATGAAATGATCGGTATCGGTGGTCTCTTCACATCAGAATTATAGTGCCTTTGGCTTCTGCAACGGTGGAAAAACAAACCTCTATTTTCTTTCGATGGCCGAAGAATTCTATACATAGAAAATTTTCAAACTTAACTTTCTTGCGGCATCGACGGTCGGAGGACTTACCCGTCGGATGCGTAGTTGTTCTGCCATCCACAATGGCGGGAGCTCGAACAACTTTCTGCTTCCGATGGATGCCGAACACTTAGAATATTTTTTGAAATTTCCCTCCAACTGTTCCCGTTGGGTGCGCTTTCACCTAACTCTTCCACTACAGCGAAAGTATTTCCCACTAAGTGTTCCGACTGTTCAACACTTAGACAATTTTTTTGAATTTTCCATTCATTCATTTCTGATCTCTGCTAGACAGAGAGAAATCCTGCCTCTGTCACTACATATTGGTGGTCCATTCAGGCCCATGATGCAACATGAGCTCTAATACCACTCTGTCACGTCCCTGACCCTCCGACCGATGAAGAGGACGCTACCCACACCACACAAACAAACGGGCAAACAGCCCCATGAACACGAACAGTCATCAATGCTGAAAATTAAAAGCTTAAACATAATGCATAACAGGATGCATAATCCATCATACAAAGATGCAGAGTTACTTAACATTCAGCGAAAGCAACACATACATTCCATCATTTAGCATGTTCATCATAATTCATGAAACAATAGATTAAATTGCAGAGATGAAATAGCAGCAGTACTTATCTTTGAATGAAGAACTCGCCCTGCAACCAGCTACGTCGCTGCAACGTTCCACCCAACCATAGGCCAGCGTGCTCATCAATCTATCAGCAACACTACCACCCCCGAGTTGTGCATGATTCCTCAAGGAATAAGGGTCAATGCAGGCTTACAGATAGCCAAGGTTTGCCAATACACAGATAAACCCACACCATAGGGTTCACTAGGTTGTCAAGGAGCTGGGATAGGCTAAATTCCAAGCTAGTGGCCTCAACACCAGTCTTCTCATACATACCCATCCTCTAATCCCACTCTCAATAGTCCGAAGACCACCCACTGCATACCGCAGCAAACAACTCACTCACAGCTCTGTGATGAAGGCAAAGATAACCAGGGACAGTCCCAAACAAAAGAGGAAACACAACTCAAGCCACAAGATAGCTCAAAGTTGTTCTTGGCCCTAGCATGGCCAAAACAACACAAAAGCAACCCAAAACTAGGGTACTTCAGCAACCCAACTTCATAGTGAGAGCTATGGCAATGTCACACAGTCCACAAAATAGAGACATCGTTGATGGCAGAAAACGACTCACTAAGAATCCATAGCGGCCAAAAACGTAATTGGGCTCCATAGCCAACAAAATGTGGGGAGACAACAGTCCCAAAACATAATCAATGAGCACGTCCCACAACATCGGAAAATGACCCCAAATAGTCTGTGCGTGAGAGCAACTTGCACCAAACCCCAAATGTAAAGAAGACCACCACAATCACAACGAGAGGGAGACCACAGCCACACAACAATCTTGAGGAGAACGGCAGTAACCATGACTCACAGGGAGAACAATGGTTCCAATTTCAACATTAAAATGACAGGAAAAATTACACGACCATACCATTCTATGAGATAGCTGAAAACGTGAATGGCCCTTCACAACAATTCGTGGATGAAAATGCACAGCTCCTAGCTCTCTGTGTGAGTCCAAAAACCAAGAAAATTCCTGTGCGTGAGAAGGTGAGACCATGAGACAACACCCGTGTACGTGAGGGTGAGCAGACCAAAAATGGAAGAATGGAGAATCGTGGGAGAGTGGAGAGTGTTTCTTCTGCCCCACGCGAGTGAAGAGGAGAGTCCGCTGGTGGAGTGGGCACGTGGGAAAGGATGGACAGTCCTACGTATACCACACCCACCACCACTCAACATTAACTGCCCAAACTAACAAAAAAAGACATTAAAGAGGTTGGGTGAGACAAGGGAAGATGGAAAATCAACAAGGTGGTAACACATGGGTTCTCCCCCACATAGACCAAGGTTGGACATCCCCCACACCCTTATCCTTTGGAATCATGCCCTTTTCATTCAACATTGCACTGGCGTAGCTGGTCTTGGTTTATTTTAATTGATGTGCATGTTTACATGATTCCGAATTATAATGTGCCAAATAGCACGATATACCATCGGCAACTATCCCCATTGCCGAAACATACACAACCAAATCGATGGTGGAGCTTTTGCCTTTAGCTCCTCACCACGATTAATTACAATATATACATCATGCAAACGGGGTCAAAACTGGGGTGTTACAATTTTATTTGAACAAGTCAGAAAAGTTTTTTTCACTATGTTAAAACTCAGCTTTTTCTTCTGATGTGTCGGAATAAGTCATCGATTTGAGTCGACATGTTGAAACAACTCAATCTTTCCATCTGATGTATTCTAGCTTATTTTTTCCCAAAACCTAAGTCTTTGTCAGAATTTTTTTGTGAGTTTCCATTAACAACATCGGTGAAAATCAGTTTTTTGAGCCGACACTATTGGAAAAAATTACGTTTGGTCACTGATGCGATTTATCAGAGGATTTTCTTAAGTTGATCAGAAGTTTTTGCTGATTTTTGCTGATGGTATCGGCGAAAGTCATCCTTCATAGCCGACGAGTTCGGCGAAACTTAACTCTCCTTGTCGACAATTTTTCTTCAAAATCTTTTTATGGGTTTTTCCAACGTCCATTTTTCAGAAGTTCCCAGCGAGTTTTAGTGATGATGTCGAAAGAACTCACGTTTTTTAGCCTACAAGCTCGACAAGACTTAGTTTTAGCTGCCTAGTGAAACTCTTTCGGGAGTTTTTTGACGTTCTTTTTCAGCAGGATTTGACAAGTGTCTACCGATGGTGTCAACGAGATTCCATATGTCCAACCAATACTGTCACAGATAACTATTTTTTCACGTCGAATCGTTAAAGGTTTTCGATGGGGTTTAAGTTGTAGGCGCCAAAACACCGTTTTCACCCCTGCGATGTTTATTACCCCAACGACTGCATTTATTGCTAGTTCAACTTTTGTTTATATAAGCTCGATGAGGTTTTTTATGGACTATCATGATTCACTCTATTTTGGACACATCCAGTCAACTTTCACCACTTGGATCCTACATATTGTTTCACTAAGCACCGTACCCTCGCCAGTGTTTGCCAGATAGGCCTAAAACCTTATCTTCATGCTATGTTGTGTTAAAAATGGCTTGAAAGAACAATGGTGTGGGGATTTAGGGTTATGTTGTTAGGTTTTTTGTTGTCACCATCTATGGTCGTGGTTTTAAAAGCCAACCCCCAACCCATAGGGTTCTATTTTGATCGACCAACCACCAGAGGTATCCCTAGTCTAGTTGTGATAGAACCCTTAGCATCACTGAGCTTTTCCTAGCCTACTCGCTCGACCGTGATAATTTTTGTACCCGCCTTCACTTCTACATTTGATTTGGTCTTTCAAGCCATATATATGGGTCTATCGAACCTCTAGGGTTTTGCTAATGAAGGTGCGGCAAGATGAGTGATTCATCGACTGTGCCTTATTTGGTTTATTTTTATATGCAGTGATAGGGGAATAGTCAGTGGATTCAAACTTCAGGTACCACCGCATCTCAAAGTTTTGGCCTAGGGTTTCCTTTCAGATGGTATTGGACTGCATCCTTTTTTCCTTTAGGGATGACACTATGGATCAAGAAGCTTTTGTGGGATTTTTAGGTCAAAATAGGGTTGCAAGTTTCCCCAAGATGCCCCAGCTTCGAAGTAAAAATCCTTTTCCACGTTTTTCTGATTGTTTTCTCACCATTGAAGAAAATATGTGAAAAGATGTCTCATTGTTTTAGTGTGTTAAATCCTAATGAATAGAGATCATAAAGTTTGCAGATGGTTAGGATTAATGTTTAAAAGAAACAAATATCTCTCTCCCAAAGAGACACCTACACCTATACTGATAAGTTTCATTCAAGTTTTAACCTAATAAATACCTTAGTTGTAAGTGAAAATGACTGGATAATTTTTGAAGGATCCTTCTCTACATCAGAGAGTTACTTTTGAGTGGCCAAGGATGAATTGGTAAATACATCTTTGTTATCCTCCATCATAATAAACATTAACTGCAATTCTACTTGTTTGAAAAAAACCATGATTTGTTATCTAAGTTTTTCATTAGTATCTTGCAATCTTAACATTATCTTCTCAATTCAGTATTTACTATTGATATAAATGCATGTTATTTCGATCACATTATCACTAAGACATATCTTGATGTGATCATGTTACAACTTTAGTCCTCACATCACAACATGCCAAAGAAGGGTGGAAAGAAGAAGGCCAAGGTTGTTATGGAGAGAAATTCCTATGGCTTGGGGTACCACAACAGACAAACTTGACTCCAGAAATCAATCTTTCCCAATATGCAATAGAAATAACATGTCTAACACTAAGGGATCAGACCTCATACCTTATTCCGGATGGTTGAAGTAGATCCCCGTTGAGCTTTCCAATCTTCAACTTGAATTGGTATAATACTTCCTCAACAACAAGTAAACAATACAAGCATACTATATCATGGTGTTAGATCTATTCTAGCATATATAATCAATAATGTAAAAGCATTTGAAATATTCCAATGGATACAACATTCAATCAAATACACATCATTGGACAGGAAAAGATAGTTCTTATTAATATAAATCAGAGCTTACAAGATAGATACAACCTTTGATGGCATGTCTGCGAACTAAAGAAACTGAATCCCCCACTTGGGCCTCCACCACCTCAATCCTCCATCTCTCGATAGAAAGCTCACTAGCAAAAGGCAATCTTTGGAAGAACACAAAAGTGCTCCAAGGGAAAAAGGGATGCAGACTCAAGTATAAATTCCGCCAACAATGGACTATAGTTTCTTTGCTTCAATCTCTCTATATGCCTTCAATGTATCAAGAGGTTCCTTATATAGCTTCACAAGGGATAATGAAGAGTCGAATCTAAGTGATCTCAAGGCATATGGAAGGCCAGGAGTCAAATGAGTTGGATCCATGTCAAGGAAAACTCCAAAATGATTTGGATTATGCACACATCTCGATGTACGTGGTTATCAGGGACAAACCCGCATATGTACGTGGTTATCGGGTTAAAAGCCGCGTATATCATTTTTCATATGGTTTTATGGATGATCAAGGGAACATCAAAGGATAAAATATGTTCCATGGGGTCTAAAGAGTCTGCAGTGGGACAGGGGAAGGCCATACAAAGTGTGATTCACCTAGAGTGGTGAAATCCGCTATAATAGATGCCCCCTAATGTGTGAGGTCAGAGGGGTCATACGATGGACGAAATACATTATAAGTCCATCCTAGAAATGGAGTAATGAAGGATCCCAAATGGAAGACCAGCCACCCAATCATCATAGTACAATAATACAACTCTGCATATAAATGCAAGTAGATATAGCAGTCCCGGATACATAAGAGTACAATGGCCATGAATAGGCATAATACATGATATGGCATATGTGGTCATCACCATGTACAATATACATAGATTAGAATCTCCATGATGAAGATATACAAAGGACTATGATCTCCAAAATGGCTGAAGATTTGCAATAGATCGAGATCTCCATAGTGGCTGGAAATATTTGACATACACTGGTATCAAGTCACGAGAGCTGAAATCTCATGAACACTGGCACGATCAAGTAGGTAGCATATAAAAGATGCCACCAGTATGGAAAGTCTTCTACACAAACCGCTACGAGTACATGTCCTACTATGCGAATAGAGGTGTCGAGGTTGAACATAGTAGTCCATCGTCTAATTACCGGTCATTGATGTATACCATTAACAGACATGAGATTACCCACCGATAATGAAAATGGGAATCAAGGTACTAGAGTGAAACCTAACAAGTGTGAATAAATGTGTTGAGGTCGAACACTTGAGAGAATCCATCAATCAGGGGACATTGATGTATTCCCAAGAAACTGTCGATGGTGAGAGAACCTGCCACTGATGACTGCAAGTCTCAAGGCACTCAAAAGGACTCTAGACTCCAATCCTAGAATAAATGATCTAAATTCGATGGGATGAAATCCGCTGGAAGGAGGGCATTAAGGCATCCCCCATCATCCAACACGAGGTACTCAGCAAAGCTGTCTAATGTGGAAGGACTCGATCATAAGGTGCACGAACCAGTAACTGTACCGGGAATGACCGACATGCAAAGTCAAGGTAACTGAGGAATGGCTGACACAGGTTTCAAGTTCCTTTGAACAAGAGCATAACAACATATGGTGACTGAATGAAGGTAGCATAGACTCGATATACAAACTGGGACATCTCTGTGACATTGGAGGCATCAACAAAGGCTCCATAGGGACTGGAAGCTTAACTAGTCGATGGAGATAAACTCAGATAAATGAGTACAACTCCTAAAGTCAAACTATAACCCAACCAATGGATGTGATATAAAGTGCTCTGTTCGAAGGTGACACGACTCGACAGTTGCCAAAAATAATATCTTTCCTTGTCCGGTTTTTTGGTTTTTTTATTTTTTTGGACTTTTTTAGTTATTTGAAAATCTTGAAAAAAGAATAAAATAGCTTTATAGTTACAAACTAGGAGGAGATGAGTGTCATCAGGACAAACAAACTAGTTCCAAGCAGTGGAACATACCTATGCTCAATGCAAGGATTATGTGTAGGATATCGACACTCAGGGGAAAATCCCCTCCTGGTAAAAAGGGAAATCAAGCTGCGAAGGATATGAAAATGGCTCTGCATGGATAGACATGAGACAAGCTTGGGCTATATGGCTGAAACGCAATGTCAGGGGAGCTGGCATAAAGCTCAATAAGGCAGGCAAAGCTCATGATAATGCATTCACAACTTGACATAGGGGGAGTCCGGGGAGAAACAAGCTAGCATAAGATCAAGAGGAATATGAGGCTCTTACAAAATGTCATGGCGGTACTATACAACGGACTCCCACACCCTAAAGGACAAAACGTCGGCATGGGAACCAAATGCAAATAAGGTGCTAACTAGGGTACCCATGTAAGGTGAAGCTCTACCACTCATATCATGCCACTTCTAAAGCGGCAAGAAGGTTTTGTGACATAATAGAGTGGGTTTGTACCTAAGGTCATGGTGACATGGTCATAAGGTCATGGAAAAATGAAAATGGTGGTGAACCTAACCTATATGCCAGTGTAGATGTTATACCTGAGATCAGTACGAATGGGTCAATCCAATGGCTGAAACGACACTGAAAATGGTCTTCTACATCACAAATTATGTCAGAAACGGTCCACAATGGTTAGAAATTGTCAAAACTATAGGAAAGGGGGTAAAAAAATTTAAATATTTGAAAATTTTTCTATAAATAGTAAAAAATATAAATCATTTGAAACTTTTACCCATTGGAGCTCTGATTTTCAACTACAAATTCCAGGAGATCCAGCCGGCGGAATTCACAACCGTTTCTTCCACGTAGTTACTCATGCTCTCCTCATGCATTTTGATTAAATTTTTGTTGATTTTCATGGTGAAATGAGGTTGTTTAGGCCATCTCTACATGTGCGCTGTAGCCCACACGGGTATCGAAGCTTTTTCCACGTATAGGGCTGGCTATACACAGAAAAGAAGCTAAAAACCGCGTACATACGCGGCTGTTTGCAAAACAGTTGCGTATGATGCCGTGCAAGTGAATTTACAAGAATCTAATGGACAATTGGGCAATTTCTCATGCAGGATGGTTCTAGAATGGAGAGAGCGCGAGCATGGTGAGGTAGAGGAAGCTGTAAGGGCTGACGTAAGGGCTCAACAAGCTCTTCGGCCATGCGGACTCTACAAGTTCTAGTGTCTTGGTGGTTTGAGGGCCAAACCAAGACTGCTAGAGATGCTGGTAGACTATTGGGATTCGGACTCAGAGTCCTTCTGGATAGACGGGATGTCTTTCACCATAGAGGTGGAAGATATATAATTTATCACAGGTCTATCTAGATGAGGGGAGGTGGTGAACCTTCGTTCCCGAGGTGGGCCAGGCAGTGGGCTTACTATCGATGAGTACGTAGCTGTGTTCTGCTACCCAGATACTGAGAAGGTGGGGAGCCAAGTCCCTACCAATGCTATACAGGTGCTAGGCCTAAATGCCATACTACTAATGCTGGGCAGTATAGCAGGCTTAGCCTCACTCCATCAGGCCTCGCGGCCACTGATGTTCTACGCGGTGGAGTGTATGAGACCGACCATATACGACTGGAGTACTACACAATTGAGCAACATGAAACACCAGCTCAGTGAGTGTAAGGTAGGAAGGATACGGAACTTCGGGTTCAGTAGCATACTGAGCACGTTTTTCTTTGAGCGTGTTCCATGATTGAGCCCTAGAGTGGATGTTCCTCTCCATGGGGTTCGAGATCCGGCCCAACAGCGTTGGGCAGACTCTATGCGCAGACTGGGGGGTGGTAGGGTGTCCAACCCATATCCAGCTGACTTCTTTCCATGCTGGAGATGACAGGTTGTTGCCATAGATGACTACCCCTATGGAGGGATAGATTTCCGGGGGGATCCAGACATGCCATTGCCACCAGGATCGACATATGGAGAGATAGGTACTGAATCTCGACTCTCACTCTTTTTAAAATTTTCGAGTTATTTAATTTTTTTGTATTTTCTTGATTATGTGAAATCAAAAAGACATGTTTTTACGTGACAACACATAGTGACATCTACCATTCATGTGCAGATGTGGGACCACGGTGACCAGAGGGCTTCCCACGTCATAAACAGAGGGGAAGAGGGGATGACATCACAGGTGCAAATGTGGAGCGGACGCTCCAAAGCATTCATACCAACTTCATGTGATTGAATCATAGAGTTCCCATGGTGCAAGTCGAGGACTTGCCTGAGGCCATGCAGTGACAGGTGGTGGGTGTGCCACATGCATGGGTGTGTTTATTCCGGTCGCTAGCTAGAGCCGTAGTGACGTATCATGATCACAACCCTCCTCCTCCACAGGACTAGCTACCTAGGAGTGTATATATTTTCTACGACCATGTATTATATGATGGAAGCTTTGAAATCTCAACTTTTGTATATGACACTATGTATTACCACATTTTTGATATATATAAAAAAGTTTTATGGTGATCGGTTTATTTATTTACATGTGTAAAAATGTTTTTGATTAATTTATTATGAATGAAACAAATGCCAATCTAACACGTAGTTAGAATATGAGTCAGCAACTTAATTATCATTTCTTGGGATGTGTATATATGTTATACTATCAAATTGCCATTCTAACAATCTCACACGTAAGAATCTTCTCAATAACGTCGGATCTCTAACATGGTACAAACCATTGAGCTGTGACACTACTAACTCCGAATCAAGACGTACCTCAAGAGATAGAACGCCATGTGAAATGGCATCCCATAGAAGCTCAATAACGGCGCTATATTCAGCAACATTGTTGGAATATGGCCGGAGACATACACCTCTTGAAGACAGTACCTGACCCATAGGAGTATAAATCACCCAAGCAGCAGACACTGAGTGCTGAGTGTGATGGCTTACACCATCTGCGAATCCTATGTAGGTGGAAGATTCCATTGACATCTGCCACAGGAAACAGAAACTAATCACAAACCCGATCACGATAATAAAAAGACCTAACTATGCAAAGCTATACAATAATATGCAACAAGTAGCCTTGGCTAAAGATCATGCATAGTATTTTTTGAGATAGAGCCCATTTCTAGGTTCCACCAAAGCTGTGCCTTCGTAATCGACTAACTCATAGGCACCCTTCACTAAGACATGCTTAACAACATAAGGACCACGCCACATAGGATTAAATTTCCCTGCCCCCAAGGGTTCTTTTGATTGAACCCAAAAAAGGACCAAGTCTCCTTCACTAAACACTCTTGGACAGACAGACTTATCATATTGGACCTTAACGCGACGTTTATTAACCTCTAGAGCCACCAAGGTGTCTCGACGCTGCTCATCAAGTTGCTCGAGGTGGACCAAATGCTCCTCCAAAGGCGAAGTGTCTGGTAAGAGTTCCATAGCTAGCTTCAATGAAGGAATCTCGCATTCAACTGACAATATCGACTCCACTCCATGCACGAGCTAATATGGAGAAAAACCAATGGTAGTATTAACCACGGTTCGATATGCCCACAAAGCAGGGTATAACATAATATGCCAATTCGTCTTGCTCTGTGCAATGGTTCGTTGGAGAATGGACTTAAGTGATTTATTCACTGCTTCAACCTGTCCATTCGCTTGGGGGTAATAAGAAGAGGAGTGCTCTTGCTTATATCCTAACTTGGATGCCAACTCTTCCATCATACGGTTCTGAAAGTGCGAGCCATGGTCAGTGACAAGCTCTTTCGGAATCCCAAACTGAGTAATGATTTGGTTGAATATGAAGTGAGTGGCTGTCTCATTGTCAGATTTTACTGTAGGCATTGCCTCAGCCCATTTCGTGAAATAATCCACAGCCACTATAATATGATGGTTCTCCCTAGCCAAAACTGGGTTGCAATCAATAAAATCGAGCCCCCATTTAGTGAAGGGACCGGCGATGATAATAGGATGTAACGGGGTAGGTTTTGAGCGCATATTTTGTGTGAACACCTGGCAAGGGTGGAGCCTCTTGACCGCATCAACACAATCTTTAAAGATCGACGGCTAGAAATAACCCGCTCTCAAAATATTTTGAGCTGTAGAAAGCCCAGATAAATGACCACCACATGCCCCTCCATGGAAATCATTCAGCACAACCTCAGCCTCCTGATGAGTTAAAAAACATCGTAAAATGGAATCTACCCCACGGCGGTACAAAGTATTGTCCACTATAAGGTATTTCTTAGAGACGTGACGTAATCGTCATTGTTCATCTTGCGAGAGGTGAGTAGGGGTCCTCTGTGTTTGCAGATATACTATGATATCTCCATACCATGGGTCATACCTTGAAATTAAGAAGATATGTTCATCAACAAACGTATCCTCACAAACCAACTCCTCGGCCTCGCTCGAGAAATCCAATATAAGCTCTACAAAAATTAACGATTTCTTCGACTTTGCCGAAACAAATTCAAGATTGAATTCTTACAGAATGACAATCCATTTATTATACTTTCCCCCAATCATCCTTCATGTGAGGACGAACTGAAACGGATTGACATAGGACACAACCAAGGTCTGGCGAAGGAGAATATAATGTCTCAAACGCTGAACCGCATGTACGGTCGCTAAAGCAAGCTTCTCGACATGAGAGTAACAAATCTTTGCGTCAATAAGGTTTCGGCTCAGATAATATATGACATGCTCTTGGAGCTCCTCATCCTCCTGAACCAAAACCATACCAATCGTCTCTAAAGACGCGGCCATATATAATAGGAAATCATGGCTATAATCCAGAGGACTAATCACTGGGGCCGATGCTAGGGCTCACTTAACTGCATCGAAGGACTCCTGGGCTCACTCATCCCATTCAAAGGGAGTATCCTTATTCAAGAGACGCATGAAGCCTCTAGTCAAATTGGAAAATTTGACCACAAATCTTCGTAAGAAGTTTGCCATACCTTGCAAACACTGAAGATGACGAATGTCCTTCGGGGGAGACAACTGAAGTATTGCCTCAACCTTTAAGGGATCGACTCTTATGCCCTCCTTTGACACAATGAATCCTAACAAACAACCTGAATTCACGCAAAAGATGCACTTATGAGGATTTAATCGAACCGAATAGTGCCGGCATCTTTCAAATACCAATCTCAAGTGATAGGGATGACGCATCCTCATACGAGAATGAGCAGCGAGGTCATCCAAAAATACTTCAATAATAGACTTGAGATCGTGGAAAATCAAGGTCATCGCCCGTTGAAATGTAGCTCCAGTGTTTTTAAGGCCGAAAGGCATTTTTTGATATGCAAATGTTCCCCAAGGACAAATAAATGCAGTCTTGTGTTGGTCCTCAGGTTTAATTTGGATCTGATTATATCCGGAAAAGCCGTCCATAAAGGAGAACACCTTGCTACCCGCACACTCATCCAAAATCTGATCTATAAATGGCATGGGGAAGTTATCCTTAGGACAGGCATGATTCAAATCAAGGAAATCAATGCATATTCGGATCGCTCCCTACTTCTTATCCATCGAAACATGGTTTGAGACCCACTACATCAAGGGAACGGGGTAGATGAAACCGACTTTCAACAGTTTCTCTATCTCTGCCTTAATGGCGGGTGCTTTCCTAGGATTCACGGTGCGTAAACGTTGTCGAATAGGCTTAACGTTGGGATAAGTCTTAATCTCATGTTCGATAATCTGAGGGTCAATACCTAGCATCTCATCATAAGACCAAGAAAAAACATCAAGAATTTCCTTGAATAGCTCGGTATACTCGAGAATCTCAGCTTGGGAACATTCCACCCCAATATAGACATTCTCAATGGTGCCAGGATTTGGAGAGATGTTGATAGCAATCGTGGAAGATATGTTTTCCATGTTCCCATCAGCCATCTGACCAGGAGAGCTTAATGGAACCATGGGACTACCAACTCTCTGACTAAGAATCTCCCTATAATCCTCATGCTCCAAACGGTCAAGCGGTGGAAGGAAATATGATCTATGATGAAGTTCCTCCCATGGCGGATCAACGCCCGACATAGCCTCGATGATCGCTTCATCTGAAGCAAAAACTATATCCAGGCAGTGGTGGGCATGAGAAGACTATACTGCCCATGCCAACAGCACATAGGGGTCTTCCTCCTCTATCCATGAAGAGGAAGAACAAGGCTCCGCAACACTCTGAAGATTGGCTTGATAAGCTATCATGGTTGCGGGAAGCGGCACGTTGGTCTCGACAGGATCACTCGAAATACTCAATGTAGGAAGAATCCAAGGATCTTCCATATGAGTCATGCGAAAATACATTGAGGTCGTAGAAGTCGAAGTATTATTGGAACAAGATCCTATCATGAGGACCTGTGCAGGACAACTAAAGCTTCCCATGAGGGATGGATACATGCCTACACCCACACTCCCAGTTGCCAGCTGAAAGTGTTCAACGATCGAGACCGAAGCTCCCGAAGATGCAGTAATAGGGGAATTCTTGAATTCCATTTGATCAATCGTTACAATCTTCCCGTTATGTGGAAAGCATACAACACAAAACAAGGAAGAAGCAATGGCTTGCATACTATACATCCAATTCCGACCCAGCAAGAGATTGTAGTCGAGGGGTGCATCAACCACCTCAACCTCTATCGCAACGGTCTTCCCCCCCAAATGGAATTTAAGGGAAGGAAGGATGCCATGTGGCCTAAAAGATCTCCCATCAAAAGCAGTTAACATAGTCGCTGATTTCAACAGCTCAGGAGAACCGAGACCCTTCCAACAGGACAAAGACATCACAGAAGCAGCAGCACCCTCGTCAATCACAGTGCGCTTGACGATCATATTAAGAAATTCTACATGTACCAAAAGCGACACATAGTAGGGAAAGTGAGGCTGATGTCCTGTGGTTTCAAATTTTATCACTGAGGAAGAATCATCACTGTTTACACCAAGAGCATAAAGCAAAGCCTTCCTTTGCGAAGGACAACTCTGAATCACTTCCAATGCAGACATCGCACAAGGAGTATGGCCCAAATCCTCGACAAGTGAATAATTCTGGGTGGCTCAGGCATTTGGGTTATGCCCCAAACGCTTAAGTACCTCCTTAGGAATACGAGGTGTAGCCTCAGGTTTATCCGCAGGTTCCTCAATGTGCAAAGGGGTTCCTAGTGGATCAGGTTCTTTGGCTGGGCTAGGTTGTGACGATCCATAATATTTTGCACGAGTCACAACCTTGGCAGCATGGACCATGTTAATGCACCCACGAGTACTAGTCTCTGGTGGATCATTTGCACTAGATTGCTCCTAAGACTTTGAGTTCATATTCTGGTTATGTGGTAACAGGTTCGTTACCACAGCTGGGCCTTGTGCTAAGAGTCTCGAAGCTTCATCAATTAGAGGGCACAAGTAAGTGAGGTGATCATCCTTACATAGCTTGCAAGGGAATTTAACTTTATGTTTCTCTTGCTTGTCCCCCCCAGCATTTTGGCCGTTCTTGTCATTATTGGTAGCATTCTCATTCTTATTCCCACCCTTTCGATTATTATTCTTACCCTTTTTTCTATTCCGTCTGGGCTGCTGGTTACCCTTCTGGTCCAACGATTGCATAGAAAGTACACTGACCATTTGGGCAGGTTGAGAGGAAGCTGTAGCTTGTCCTGATGCAGATTGGTTGAGCGACAATTGACTAACTTGTTTTGCAACTGAATCCGTAGGTTTTGCACTTGCACAACCCACAATGCCATTAGCATGTGGTCCAGGTTTGACCTTGGGATCGAAACTAGAACGAGGAGTGTTGGGAATAATCTCATACAACAAAACGGATTGAGCATAAATCAAGTCCAGTTCCTGCGCCCTAAAGATCGCTTGTTTCTCATTCTGCACTCTAGATGTGGAAACATCCTTCACGATGTATGGCAATAAAGACTTGAGGAACCACTCAAGAAGGAACTTTGGCGGTATAAAAGCTTTAATTAATCTCTTCCATCTACACCACTCCTGAATATGATAAAAAATATGGGTGGATTTATCTTGCCGAAATGTCGATAAGAGTTCAGTACCAACATCATATCATACTGGTAGTTGGAAGTGATTAATAAAAGTCATCGCAAGATCATCGAACAAGGTAAAGGCTCCCTTTGGTAACTCTATATACCATTTTGCAGTAGGCCCCGTGAGGGTGTGTTGAAATAGTCGCAAGTGGAATGAGTCCTGATGTAACGAATTCGAAGAGCACCAAAGGTGAAACGTGGTAATGTGTTTGCTTGGATCCTCTCCCGTTTTTCCTTCGAACTTAGGTATGTCCGAAGGAAGCTTAGTAGGGATAGCCGACCAAGCTGGGTCGTGAGCCACGGGGTCGTTCGTAAGTCTCGATAAGTCGAGAAGGTTAAGCGTCATGAGGAAAGGGATCCTAGGATGATGAGGTTGATGGAACGCTCCCTGGTTCACATAGGTTTGAGCACCACCATGGCCTTGGCCATAGTGTCCTCCTCCTGTCTGACCCATATAAGGTGACTTGGAAGTACCATAGTAAGGTGGACCTTGACTAGTAGGGTCTACGAAGCCATAATTAGGAGAGTAAGTAGGTTGTTGATACCCACCTCTGTAAGGTGAAGAAACCTGTCCATACTGTGTCTCGTAATAAGTTCCATAGGTCATCGCTTGCGATGCCCCATGGGACACTCCGTAGGTAGGAAGATAAGCTCTGGAAGGCAGAACATACATACCAGAAGTAGGTATATATTCCCCGTATGTAACAAGCTAACCACTAGAAGGGCGAATATAGCCTCTCGAAGTAGCGGGTGGTATATGAACTTGAGACACAATCGGCCTAGTAATCGTAGTACGGACCTGACTCGTAGCCATATATTGGCTCAAAGGACCACGTGGATAAGGTGGAGGATGTCCATTTGAAGAACTCGGAAGTGAGGATAAAGGAATATCAGTAATAAGATATGTACTAGTGCCTATCGTCACTTGTCTGGGACCTGGTATCCTAATTGGATCGCTAACCCTATACCTAGGAGGGATATAAGATGTAGCTTCCACCACTGGGACGGAAGGTGCAATGTGACTAGTACTCCCAAACCTCTCCGTAAGGTAAGGAATGGGATTGCCCCCAGGCATAATGATAGGCTCGAAGTCAGATTCGACATGAAATGTCAAGTCATGCATAGGAAAACCAGTTGTAGAATAACTACCGTAGCTAGTACTAGCAGGTTCAAAGTGAGTCTTGGCATCTTCCGGCATTCCATACCGGTAACGTGTCAATGGGGAATCAGCCCTAGGGTGAGTAGGTCTATCATGCAAATATCCTATCTGGGAAATCACAAGACTGAACTTAGCTAGGTCAGGTGAAGGATCGTATGTAGGAGTAAGTTCCCCATCGTCAATATGAACGGGAGGAGGTGGCTCAGGAATAGTCTCTGAATGATACTCCATGGTGTGTGAATCAGTGTGTGACATAGTCCGCTTGGACGGTCTAGGTATCTCTCCCAAAAGAGGAGGAGAAGTAGAAGGCAAAAGTCCTGCTAACCGACGAGAATGGTGCGGAACCACACTCGAATCCACAATGACTCAAAAAATAGCAAAGAATCTCTATTTACGTAAACCCTAGGCCAACTAGCATGCATAGAGCAATCACTAATAAAATCTAAAGCCAAATGAAAGAAAACAAGGGTTGGATAAGTGAGATCCCGAATGAAGCAGGTATGTCTTGCCTAGGAGAGGCCTGAGACTCCCATACACAACAAGTGGAGGTACGTAACCAATTATTGTGGCCCTCATCTTCAACGCGTAAAGCGATTGTGCTATCCAACCCCAACCTGGTCGGGACACATGCGGAATAACCTCTACAAGTACCCCCTCAATATCCTAGGTAAGGTCACTAAGGTCACCTCAATATAATCAAAGCTCAGGAAGACAGTCGTAGGCAGGATTGACCGTATGGGCAGGGTAGCAAAGCCCGAAACTCTCAAAAGAGCCCCTAGATACGAATACAATCCTGGAAATATCTCCGGTGCTACTCAGTTATGACTAGGGGCCATCCCAATCAATAACTGCTCACACTGCCTCATGCTTAACTCCCATTTGAGAGGAGGATCCTGAGAACGATGGTTATACCAAGGATTTCACACACTCCCTGGACAGACACCTAGTTGTTGTTGTTTAGTGATCTTGGAGAATTAACTTACAATGAACTATTCCAAGATCCTAAAACCTAAGCTTGTTGGTGCACCCTAGAAAAGAAAAGAGTGCAATTCATTTTAATTAGCATTGATTTTAGTTGGATTTATTACTCAAAAATAGGATATGGTCGTGCAACTAGTGGTGTTATGATGCAACATGAAGTAAAATGCACACTGTAACAATCAATGCAAATGCATTGTGTCCATGTAAATAGGGTATGTGTACTACGTGAAATGCACAATTCTTCTTCAAATGATGAATGCAAATTTTCCTATATGAAGTCCTAACTAGTACTCCAAAGCAAATCTATATCTAGTGCAAGTACAATGCAAAGTGCAAAATGCAATGCATGATGATAAGCAAATGTTTTTGGATTTTTTGAAAATATAAGAGATGTAAAAAGAAAAATAATGATTCTACCACCCTCAGACTCTGCAAGCACACATAAACAGCATCCAAGCACAGCACTAAGGTAAAAGAACTCTAATGCACTAATCTCAAACAAAAAATCGAAAATGCCATGACAAGAACTTTCCTAAAAAACAATTTAAGCTAAAAAAAAGTTTTTGGTCAGAAACAGAGGTCAAAACAGACTCACGTAGTGCCAAAGCAGACTCAGCAACTAACAACATTCACCCAGCAACCAATAATCTTAAACAAAAATGAAAAATACCAGGGTATACGCGACTGTTTGCAGTAAACCCGTGTGTATACGCAGAAATCACAGAGGAAACCGCATGTATACGCGACTGTAAATCAAAAACCCGCGTACAGGAAGAAAAGGTGCATAAAACAAGACAAACAGACAGGCTGAGACAAATTTCACTCCAATCAGACTCTACCAGGCATACATACTCCCAGTCCCGACACAGAAACAAGAGAGAAAGAGCAATTCAAATACATTGAATGCCGATAAAATCACCCCCAAAGGACAACTACTAGGAACTCCCCAGCAGAGTCGCCAATTCTGTTATGGAGAGAAATTCCTATGGCTTGGGGTACCACAACAGACAGACTTGACTCCAAAAATCAATATTTCCCAATATGCAATAGAAATAACATGTCTAACACTAAAGGATCAGACCTCGTACCTTATTCCGGATGGTTGAAGTAGATCCCCGTTGAGATTTCCAATCTTCAGCTTGAATTGGTATAATACTTCCTCAACAACAAGTAAACAATACAAGCATACTATATCATGGTGTTAGATATATTCTAGCATATATAATAAATAATGTAAAATCATTTGACATATTCCAATGGATACAACATTGAATCAAATACACATCATTGGACAGGAAAAGATAGTTCTTATTAATATAAATCAGAGATTACAAGATAGATACAACCTCTGGTGACATGTCTGCGAATCGAAGAAACTGAATCCCCCACTTGGGCCTCCACCACCTCAATCCTCCATCTCTCGATAGAAAGCTCACTAGCAAAAGGAAAGCTTGGGAAGAACACAAAAGTTCTCCAAGGGACAAAGGGATGCAGACTCAAGTATAAATTCTGGCAACAATGTACTATAGTTTCTTTGCTTCAATATCTCTATATGCCTTCAAAGTATCAAGAGGTTCCTTATATAGCTTCACAAGGGATAATGTCGAAGAGTTGAATCCGAGCGATCTCAAGGAATATGGAAGGCCAGGAGTCAAATGAGTCGGATCCATGTCAAGGAAAACTCCAAAAGGATTTGGATTATGCACACATCCCGATGTACGTAGTTATCAGGTTAAAAGCCGCGTATATCATTTTTCATATGGTTTTAGGGATGATCAAGGGAACATCAAAGGATAAAATATGGTCCATGGGGTCTAAAGAGTCTGCAGTGGGACAGGGGAAGGCCATACAAAGTGTGATTCACCTAAAGTAACACATATTTCATTAAATTTGGAATTATACAAGGGATCTAAAATTTAGAACTTCAACAAGATTGAGTTTTCAAAAAATGAAAAACCAAAAAATTACTTAATTCACTCATTTCAATCTTTATATTCACCATTTTTTTATAATATTATCAATATAAGCTATATAAAATCAAATTGATATAAAGTTGAAGCATATCTTCCTAATATTAAACTTAGATTCCTTACATTATTTTATTATTATAATTTTTTAATTTGTATTAATATTTGAGTTGATCAAGGTTTACCTCATCTCATGAACAATAGATGTTGCAAGAAATTTCTTACCTATTAAGTTATCTAATGGCATTATTTGTATGTTGAAATTATTAACCATTTTATTTATAATTTGATAAAGCATATATTGTGCATGTGTTGAATTACCATATTAGTAAGAGATTGTCTCCATTTTAGAGTGACCTACAAAGTTATTTAATGATATAGCAGTCAATGTGTTTGTTACTGTAACAAATTTATGTATTGGCGTAGTAACTTATTAATTCCCAATCTTAATAATGGGTGGCTAGAACATGGGGATTTTTTCTCAACTTCAAGAAACAACAAGAACTGGAAATGCCTAGGAATTGGCTGAAACCTCTAATACCATGAAAAAATATTAGCTCATATAGTCACTGTAATATTGAATCTGTGGATGAGGACACTACCCCTAATCATATTTAGAATATTGACTAGAAAGAAAATTAGTAACATATACACAAGCAACAACATGGAAAACTAGGTCATACTCTATTTTAATTTCTTCCCTTTATATGTATTGTCGAGTACGGATCTAGAATTTAGAACTTCAACAAGATTGAGTTTTCAAAAAATGAAAATCTAAAAAATTACTTAATTCACTCATTTCAATCTATATATTCATCATTTTTTTACAATATTATCATTATAAGCTATATAAAATCAAATTTATATTAAGTTGAAGCATATCTTCCTAGGCTTAAACATAGATTCTTTACATTATTTTATTATTATAATTTGTAATTTGTATTAATATTTCTTACCTATTAATTTATCTAATGGCATTATTTGTATGTTGAAAGTATT
>LPNX010108993.1:0-55162 GCA_001517045.1 Pseudotsuga menziesii
CCTCGTAAACAAACCCCTTCACCATGGTAGAATCTGTCGATGGCTCTTGTTGTTCCAAGAATTTGAATTCGAAGTCGTTGTCCGACCAGGGAAGTTAAATGTCTGACCCGACCACCTATCCTGAATCGACACAGGAGAGGAACCGACTGGAATCGACGACGACCTACCAGATGCACATCTATTTCATATAGAAGCCGTACCAGAAGAACTGGAGGAAATTGCTCAGTTCCTAGAAACAGGTCATGCCCCAGAAGGTCTGAACACTAAAAAGAAGCAAATCCTAGCTATGAAGGCTGCCCCCTACAGCCTCATCAATGGATTTCTATACAAAATGGGGTTAGACGATGTTCTTAGAAGATTTGTACTTGCCCATGAACGAGAGCAAATCATGCACGAAGCACACTACGGCCCAGCAGGAGGACACTTTCAGGCCGACACAACTGCTAAAAAAATTCAACAGTCTGGATTATGGTGGTCGACGCTTCATAAGGACTGTAAAACCTTTGTTAGTCGATGTGACAGATGCCAACGACTTGGTCGACCACTGCCGAGTACAGAAATGCCCCTGATCTCTGTCAACCCTAGTCTTACATTTGAAATTTGGGCTATCGACTTCATAGGACCATTCCCTGTCCCAGCCCAACGATCAGGTGCAAGGTATATTATCACTGCAGTCGAATATGTTACTAAATGGGCAGAAGCAGAACTTGTCGAGACCTGTTCAAGTGAAGTAGCTGCTAAGTTCATTTATGAAAATAATATTACTCGATTTGGCTGTCCACTCACTCTGATCAGCGACCAAGGATCACTCTTTGTTAACAAAACTATCAAACATCTAACCGACAAGTTTCACATAGACCACCGACGGAGTACAGCATACCACCCTCAGTCGAATGGTGCAATTGAAGCTTTCAATAAAACCCTGACAAAAGGACTGACTAAAATCTGCAGTGCTGACAAAGATGATTGGGATGAGAAGATTCCTGCAGTGTTGTGGGCATATAGGACAGCCTACAAACGGTCGACTAATCAAACCCCCTTTAGACTGGTATATGGACAAGAAGCAGTCGTCCCTCTACACTTCAGACAACAGGCACCTATAGTTGCACAGATATTACATGTCGACGTCGAACAGGCCAGGAAAGATCGACTACTTCAACTTAATAAATTGGAAGAACATCGACTCATGGCCATCCAGCACCAAGAGATACAAAAACAACAACAGAAATCTTGGCACGACCGTAATATCAAAAACAAAAATCTGTCAGTCGGTGACCTTGCCCTACTGTATAACAGTCGAGTCAAAGGCAAGCCTAAGAAACATCACACAGAGTGGATGGGACCTTATGTTGTTGAAGAAATACATCCTAATGGGTCGGTTCGACTAAAAACACTTCAGGGCCTGGTATTTCGGAAGCTTGTTAATGGAGCCCGACTTAAACGATACAAAAATTGAAAAAAAAATAAAAAAAAATAAAAAAAAATCATATAACGGTCTTAACTGACACCAAAAACCTATAAAAAGATACAAAAATTCCAACAACCCTAAACCGTACACCCAGAAAACACCATCATGACAGCCACTCACCCTTTCGACCACCGACTTCATTTCCATCGACCATCCTCATCGACCGACCATGTCGACCATTCTCACCACCGACACCGACAGCCGACCTGGAGCGTCCCATCCCGCATTAATGGCCTCGAGCCCCGCCCCAGATTCATGAAATCGCACTTGAGTGTTGCAGTTGGCTTGTGAAGTCCACCATTACTTCACCCAGTTAGACACTCCACTCCACCCGCGCCTATAAATAATGGACCTCCCACAGTTCATTTACCACCCCACGCACCTACTGAGCATTCGAACTCCCCGTCGACTGACAATTGTGAAACCTGTAAGAATTCTGACCAGTCTGACCAGTCAGAAACCATGGCCCCAAAACGCACCAGAGCTTCGGCTAAGGCTCAAGAACTTCAGGCAGCAGACTCACCACTACTCCAGCGACTAAAGCGAATCCAAAACGCCAAAGTCCAGGAGGCTCCGTTTCAAAAGCTATGGACAGAGATTCAAGAATGGGCATTCGAAGGCTGACGGATGACCCCGCAGGCTGAGAAAGTTAGGCATAGCACCATCTATTCCTATGCAAACGCACCTATCATGGCCAGCTTCACTGGTACAAAGGAAGCCGTGGTCAAATTCATCATCAGTCGTTACCACAACGGCATATTTTACTTTGACCGACCAGTCGACATTAATGGAGATGTTATCTCCCGACTGACTGGTCTTTCAAATCAGGGTGACCCGGTCCCCATTGGGATCAAGGAAGGACTAGTCGAACACTTTATAGGTTCGACGTCGGGCAAGAACTCCAAGGGTCTGATGATCAGTCAGATTGAGGAACGAACACCACAGATTGTGGCGAAAATCATCGCCATTACTCTCACTTTGGCTGGTCGCAGCAGTGACCTCAAACTGGAAATGCTGGACGCCCTCGACAAAATTAAAACCGACGGCCGAATCTTCAGGTGGGCAGACTACCTCGCAGACTTGGTTAAAACCATATGCGAGCGCTGTCAGGAGACAGGAGGTATTATCAAATTCCCCTCCTTAATTATTTGGATTGCAATGTATTATATCTGTCCGGAAGGCAGTCCTGTCTTCCGAGAGCCGACTCGGTTTGAGATGCATAGGTTCAAACCCTTTTCCCAAAAAGGAACTGTGCATGAACTCAACCAAGGAAAGGTTTTTATGCAAAACTGGTTCCAGCACCTTAAGCTGCGAACGACAAGGTGGAGGGTGCCCCAGAACATCCGACGACACCTCCCAGCCGACTCACACATCCAACTGGAGCTCGACCATACATCCGTATGGTCGTCAAACACTCAGGATTCTAATGCCAGGGACCTCGACTACTACCCCACAGTCGAGCAGATCTTTCGGGAGTTGTCCAGGCAGACAAGAACCAAAATTCAAATCCCAGAGGCTGCAACACAGTTCGACTTCTCTATAGTCGAACCTCTGACCGACCAGGAGAAGGAAGAAGATTACGAGCTGCACTTGTACATTAGCACCTTTGTGACGGAAGATACTCCAATTGGCACTCCTGGTCGGGTACACTTAATAGTAAAGCATCCGACTGCACCAGTCGTGGACCTGCCGACCGAGCAACACCAGACACCACCACCAGCACAACAACCAGTACAACAAACAGCTCCCCCGGCTACTCAGACGGTCGACCCGGCTCAGACCCCGACAGGAGAAGTCGAGGAAGACAACCCTGAGTATGCTGTGTCTAAGAGCATTCTCAAGAAATTAGCAAAGGAGATCGCTATTGCCAGAAGGAACATCAAATTGCAAAAACATCAGCAAGGCAAAGGTAAGCGCAAGCTTGTCCTTGCTGACTCTACAGACGACGACGACGAACTGGCAGCCTCAGCACTCGATATAGTCGAGGATTCCAGAGCAAATAAAGTAACTGTTGAAACCCAGTTTCAACGTTTTGTCGAAGCAGGAGCTCCGGAAGGTCGGCCAAAGAAGGCCAAAACAACACCACTGTCCGAAGATGTGGTCGACCTGGTGACGACTCCTCCTCGTCCATCTCCGACTAAAATAGTCGAAGAGCAAGCACTAGTGCAGCAGGCCGACCTATCCCCTGAAGACATTGCAAGAGTCATCCCTGAGGCACTCAGAGCCAGGGCAAGCTCAGACCAGGAGCTTAGAGATTTCTTTGCAACATTGCCTGCACTGTTCAAAACAGCGCAGACAATCAAGACAACAACTCCCCTTAAAGCAAGCAACAAGACATACGCACACCAAACAACTGTCTTTACCAGGGTGCATGACGGTGGTGACATTGCGGGACATGAACAGACCTTCACCGATTACCAAGTCCCACCGGAAGAAGACGTTCTATCCTCCGGCCAAAGTCCCCAACACCATTCTCCATCACCCCCGGGATCAGGATACCCTTCCTCCGCACCATCACCACCACCACCACCATCATCACCACCACCTCCACCCCCGCCTGATTCACAACCGAGACCACCATCATCACCACAGCCGGAGGTGGATATATCACCTCTCCAAACCGAAAAACCCCCGAACACTGAACCAACCCTTCCGACACACACCCCTTCGACCTCTGACCCACCTTCCACTTCTGCAGGTCCTCCCGACAAACCAACAGCGCCAGCAAAGGAGCCAACAGAGCCTCTTCCTAGACCAGATCAGCTAAGGATCAGCTTACGGGATGTAAGCTCGTTGACCGACTCAGAGGTTGGCCAGATACTCAACACCCTAGCAAAAGAGTCGAAGAGGAGGACGACCCGACTAAGGAAACAGCTAGCGGATAAGGAGACTCAAGAAGTCGAGTTTCTCGACAAATACAGGTCTCTCGTACAGACTGTTGCTCCAGGACCTGTCGACACTGCTACCGACCGACCGCTGGACAGAGCATATCAGCTGTTTGAAGGCTTGGTGTCGACCATACAGACCCACCTCCACGAGACTAAGGCCGGGCGAAAAGAAGAAACTGTCCGACTGCTCCTGACTCAACACACAGCATTCTCGGAGGCTCACAAACTCCTACAAGACCACATGGAGGAATCCATTGTAACTGAGGAATTACTCCGAGATTGGCCTACTCATTATGGGCAGCTCTATAGTCAGAAGAGGCAGACCAGACAAGGCATTCAGGCCTTGGAAAGAAGGAAGTTGACTGAGACAGAACTGAGGCAGGCAGTCGAGGAACAAATAGTGATGGAAAACACTAAGCTACAGCAGTTGGAACGTGAGGCACACCAGTGGGTTCAGCACGCCCTTCCCAACTTGGAGAAAGTCGACAACATCTATCCGCAGATGAAGAGACTCCTTGAGACCGCGGAAGAACACAATCAGCTGCTGGGACCCAACATGGAAAATATTGCAGAGATGGCCATGGCAGAGAAAATGTCGGTACTATCAAATCTTACTACTCTTACTATCGACATTCAGAAAGCCTTGCAGACCTAGACAGATTTTCAACATCAGCTTGCCATCACAGCACCAGCAATAGTCGAAGTCTGTGTGCAAAAGAGACCAACTATTCGCCTGCACAGCCCACCTCAGTAGCAGTCTCCCTTTGAACAGACCAACTATTTTTTTCGTACTTCTAATCTAATTTTTTTACCTCCCTTTTTCTTCGGGACGAAGAAATATTTTGTTTGTGGGGGAGATGTAGAAGGAGCAAGTCGACATAAGTCGACTTGAACGAAGACCGACTTAGTCGATCAGCCGACTAAGTCGAGAGACCGACTACGTCGGTCGGCTGAGTAAACATAGTAGTTAGTCTGTTAACTAATAGTCGTGTCGGTTCGGTGAACCGACAGGTAGTTATGATTGTAACTGTTTGTAACCTGTATATTAGGCTGTTGAGCCACACAAGAACGCAGTTCAGTTCTTGGCTTTGTATGATCTATTGAGAATAATATAATCTGTTCATGTTATCAGTTCTTGTCTCTTGCATCTGTGTATATTGTTGTATGTATTATTGGTAACCTTATGTGATCTGTAGGATTACAACAGCATCCCATGCTACCGACGGCATCATTGGCCGTGTCTCTTCGCATCCTCAACCATTTTCCATAGCACGTCCTACCACTGGCCCTGACCTTTCGCAGGCTACCTCACAGTCTGGAGCAACCAACTCGTATGCTCCCATGACACATCACCACCATTCCCATGGACCCTCATGTCCACCTCAGTGTTTCGGTCATGTGACTCCCGCTTATGCCCCCCCGATCGCACCTCAGCCCTACTACCACCTGCAGGCTGCACCAACTCCTGCGCCTTCACAAGCCCAACCCACTTATTACCTGCCACAGGTAACCCCTGTGGAAAACCCACAACCCGCTCCGCAACCCTATCAGCAACCCCCTCAAGTTGCTGCACCTGCGTAGCCTCCACCTACATATCATCCACCGCAACCTGCTCCAGCACCTGCGCAACCTCAGAATCCACCTGCTGCCCAAGGGCAATTTTACGCCCAACAAAACCCGCAGCAAAACCAGAACAACCAATGCAACCAGGGCCAACAAAACCGCGGTAGGGGCCAAAATTGTGGAAACAACCAGCCTACAGACCAATCTGGTCAACCCCCTAATCCCCCCGATAATAATAATGCGGCCCCTGCTAATCAAAACCCTGATCGCCCGCCCAAGCAGGTGAAAAATCCCAATTTGCGAAAAAACCATCCGTGTTCTATTTGCGGGGTCTATGGCCACTACACACATACTTTCCCACACTTGGAGCGAGCTCGGCAAATTTGGGTTGATGATGCCTACCGCCAAGGGCATGCGGCTCCCCAAGCACCACCCAAACCCCCACAACCTCAGTAGCCACCTTTGGTGCTGCAAAACCCCTTACCAAACCAAGGCGTAGTGAACACTCAACCGTTGGCTCCCCCTCAATCCAACGCGCCAACCCAACAACAAATCACTTACGTTGCTCCTGATCAACCCATGTTTGAATCAGGTACCCACCACTTGTTGATGATGTCCTTCGATGAGGTCAACCTCCAGACCCAGTGGAACCAATATGGCTCCACCCCTGAAGCCCCTCCCGCCGATAAACCCACTAACACTCAGCCCACTGATCAGGCGTTACGTATACCTCCACCTCCACTAGATAGCGCTCCCAAAGTACCTCGTTTCCCGCTTCATCATATCAACAATAACCCCAATGCGTGGGCTGCGTCAAACTACAACATTGTCGATGACTTAGCCCAATCTCCCGCAGCCATGTCTGTGTTAGAAGTCTTAAAAAACTGCCCTTCACAGCACAAGACTTTACTTTCATCCATTGGGGCTATTGATCCAAATGATTCGAATTTAATGGCATTTGATTTTGACCAATCCGAACCCCGCATGCCTTCCACTTTAGCATTCCAAGTTTCTGTTTCCATTCGGAATTTTGTCATCCATCGATGCATTATTGATGAAGGTGCCTCTACATGTGTCATGTCCACCTTCATCTGGAAGAAATTGGGATCCCCCCCTCTCCAGCAGTCCACTACTGTGTTGCGAGCCTACGACGGCAGTTTGGCTCAACCACAAGGCCTATTAACTAACGTCCCCGTCCAGCTGGCTGGCAAAACCGTCCTCATCGACATCGAGGTTATTAATGCACAAATTGATTACAACCTTTAACTTGGCCACAGCTACATGTACGCCATGCGGACGGTTGCTTCTTCCATTTTTCGTACCATGATGTTCCCCCATGAGGGACGTGGGGTCAAGGTCGACCAACTCACCTACTATGATCCCAATGCCCCCGTGGCACCCGAAAATGTTCTCCCCATGGTTGAACAACTTGTTTCGGGTGCCACCACCTCATTTGTTTCCTCTATGGGGCCCAGAGTTTACTCTGACGCGCCAATGACCTCAACCTTCCAATCTATTCCACCCCCGTCACCTGCCATTGACGTGTCCGACCTATGTACCCTGTCCCATCACACGCAAACTCCTACTAATCAACCGCCCTTGTTGCCTAAACGCCCTTTGGTACCTAGTCACATTAGTGTTACACCCATCCATACCATTCCTTTCCTCATCCCTCCCTCAGGAGTAGTTAGCGCCCCGGTCATGGCTACCCTCAGCCTCCCTGGGTTAACCTTAGGATTACCCATTTGGTATCTTTCGCCTCCCGTTCCCCCACTAACACCAGATGTCATCCTGCAACCGGTGCAACCCATTGTCACTACTAGTCACCCACCTCCCGGTGTCGCTACCCCATCGTCCTCCATGAACCCCCCCCCTCCTCTTACCAAACCCACTGGGGGCAGAGGCCCCCAACCTTACATTGCTGTCCCACCTCCCAAGACAGTCAAAAACCCCCCTGTGTTTCTTGCTCCTCCCAAATGCTCACTGTGCGATGAGTTGGGCCATGCGACTCACCAATGTCCTCAGTTACCAGCAGTACAGGAACACATGCAAATGCTTGACGACGACCCCAGTATACCGGTTGTCCAACTTGATCCAACCCCTAAGCCTCGTGACAAATCCCTGCGCACTAACCACCCCTGTGCCATATGCGGTGTTTATGGGCATTACTCACATCACTGTCCCAATCTCCCCAATTACAGAGTAGCTCTCTATGAGATGAACCATCTGGATCTTGAGACGGCACCACCCACCATTGAGGAGATCCACCCCCCGGTCTATTCCCCTTCCGGAGAGGATAATACCATTTATATGATCTCTTCCACCACTACTCCCTCGTCAACCGATTTGACAACACAAACTTTCTATACTGATGAGGAAATCCTCGAGGCTCTCATTGCCCTGGAGTATCCCTGGGATGACATGCACCATCGTTCCTACTTCCTCCCAGATGAATCCTCCTCTAACACTGCTACCCATATTGCAGTTGAATCCAAAGACTTCCTTCCCCCCAAGGTCGACTAGTTCAAGGACCCTATTCCTACTCCTGACGCCTTCGAGGAGGGTAACATGGCCAACATCTCACCTGTCATCCAAATTGATATCACTGCCCCAAATTGATAGCACCCCCGAACTCATCACTTTAGGAGCCTCTTGTAGTGAGAAAGAGATTGAGGAATACAAAAAACTCTTCAGAGAATTTCGTGATGTCTTTGCCTGGTCCTATACCGAAATGCCCGGTCTTGACCCTTCCATTATAGAGCACCGCATTGACACATGGCCTGATGTACCCCCCGTTCGTCAGAAACAGCGTCCCATTCATCCCTCAAAACTCCCAGTTGTCAAAGCAAATATTTAGAAACTTCACAAGGCAGGATTCATTTATCCTATTGCCTATACCACCTGGGTTTCAAACCCTGTTCCCGTTAACAAAAAACAAGGCACCATTAGAGTATGCACTGACTTCCGAGATTTAAACCGCGCCTGTCCCAAAGACAATTTCCCCACGCCATTTATTGACCATCTCATCGATGCGTTTGCGGGGCATGAAGTCCTCTCGTTCATGGACGGTTTTTCCGGATACAATCAGATCCAAATCCGAAAGGAAGACCAGTACAAAACTGCCTTTACTACCCCATGGGGCACCTTTGCCTATCGCGTCATGCCTTTTGGCCTAAAAAATGCTGGTGCCACATTCCAGCGGGCCATGACATATTGCTTTCATGATTTGGTCCACATCCTGCTCGTCTACCTTGATGACCTTACAGCTCATTCCCGGAAACGATCAGACCACCTTAACAACCTTCGACAAGTTTTTCTACGCTGTCGTAAATATCAGATCCGCTTGAACCCACACAAGTGTGTTTTTTGCATTCCGGCAGGCCGATTGTTGGGTTTCATTGTTTCCCAGAAAGGAATTACTGTTGATCCCCTGAAAGTCCAAGCCATCTTAGACCTTCCCTCTCCTCGCACGCTCTGGCAACTCCAAAGTCTGCAAGGGCGATCCAATTTCCTTCGATGCTTCGTTCCTGACTACGCCACAACCGTTCACGGTTTCTTGCGCCTACTCTGTACCCACATACCCTTTTTCTGGGACGAGCAAGCAGAAGCTGTGTTCGAAGCCCTCAAGAAAGCTCTCACACAAGCCCCCTTGATCTCCCCTCCGGATTTCTCTCAGGACTTCATCCTCTACGTCTCGGCATCCGAGCATGCTATGTTTGGAGTCTTGGTTCAAGAAGACACCTCACACCAAGAGCATGTTATTTACTACATCAGCCAGACCTTGTCCGACCCTCCCCTACATTACCCATATGAGGAAAGACTAGCCCTAGCAGTGGTCTTTTCCGTCCAAAAATTGCGACACTACCTTTTACTTAGTCATACCACAGTTGTCACCGACTCTAACCCCATGGTATATCTCCTAAAACGGTGGCTCCTGCAAGGTTTTGTGGCTAAATGGGTCATTATCCTCCAGGAATATGACCTCACGTTCCAAACACCTAAGAGCACTAAAGCCCTTGCGCTTTCCCAGCTCATCACCGATCTCCCTTCTTTTCTCCCGGCCCCACCCATCTCCGATGAGTTACCCGACAATCACTTGTTCACTATCTCGTCTGATGACCCGTGGTACGGTGATATCTTGTTATACCTACGCATGCAGAAGTTTCGACCCAAAGTCACTCGTAATGAACGTCATCATATCTGTCACCAGGCCTCTCGCTACCTCCTCCTAGGAGATGTCCTTTACCAGTGAGGGGTCGACACAATTCTTTGTCGGTGCCTTACACACAAGGAAGATGAACACGTCCTTAATGATTGTCATAGCGGTGCCTACGGCGGCCATTTCTTAGGGATGGCCACTGCCCAAAAGGTCGTCTGCACCGGATACTTCTGGCCCACACTTTTCACCGATTGCATCACTGCGGTCAAGCATTGCCATAACTGCCAATTTTTTGCCCCCAAGGCCCGGACACCACCTGCTCCATTACACCCAGTCGCCACCGTTGGTCCCTTTTGTAAGTGGGCCATCGACTTCATGGAGTGTAGACCCCCATCTGCGAACGACCATAAGTACATCATTGTCGCTGTCGATTACTTCACCAAATGGGCGGAAGCCATGCCCACCTTCAACTGTACCACTGACACTGCTTCCCATTTCTTTTTCAACCATGTTATCACTCGATTCGGGGTCCCTAAATAGTTGGTCTCAGACCATGGATCACACTTTGAATATTCCATTTGGTGTGAGTTATCCACCCTCCTCAAGTTTGAACACCAATTTTCCTCTGCTTACTACCCTCAAGGGAACGGTCAAGTAGAAGCTATTAACAAAATCCTAAAAACCATACTCCAACGCACTGTTGACTGGCATAAGTCCAATTGGAACCATATGCTATTCCCTGCCTTATGGGCTTACCGTACCTCCACCAAGACCGCCACTGGTTTTACCCCGTTTCATTTAGTTCACGGTGTAGAGTCTTTCCTCCCCATCAAGTGTCAGATGCCTGCCTTACATATCGTCGTTGAGCTTCTCCCGGATACCTCCCCCCTTGAGCAACATCTGCTATCCCTCGAACAAGCCGATGAAGATCGTAGTGCCACTCTCCAGAACATCGAAGCTGCCAAAAACCGCTCCAAAGCCGGTTATGACAAACATGTTCACCCTCGAACTTTCCACGAAGGGGACCTCATCCTCGTCTATGACTAAGCCCATGACAAAACCGGTAAAGGAAAGTTTGAGTCCATGTGGCAAGGCCCTTACATTGTGCAGACTTGCCTCGGCAAGGGGGCATACATTTTAGCTGACTCTGAAGGTCACCCTTTACGCAACCCCCGTAATGGGTTGTATCTTAAACATTTTTACCCATAACTGAAACCACGACCTCATTGGTCCTCATTTGTACAGTTTGCTCTCTTTTTTGTTTTTCTACTTCTTTACCATAATCTTACATTCATCGTTCTTTTTGCATGCCCACAGATGGACCATCTTCCACCTCGTTACACTGGCTTTACTGATGGCACAAGCCGCTGGTCTCCCAACCTGGCCTCTACAGCATGGGTCTTATATTCCCCTTCCAACAAACTGATTCACCTTGACGGAATAAGTATCGACACTGCTACCAATAACCAAGCGGAGTATGATGCTGTGACCGGTCTCCTGACTGCCGCCCTCCAGATGGGCATATGTCACCTTCATCTGTTCCTGGAATCCCAGCTACTTGTCTCCCATCTCAACAACTGCTACCAGGTGCGTGATCCCTGCCTATTTAGAAAATTCCTGCGTACAAAAAAACTCAGCTGACAGTTTGAATCCATCACATTCACACATGTCCCAAGAGCTCACAATAGTGTCGCAGATCAAATGGCAAATAACATCCTAGATTGGCATATCAATCACACCATGTAACACCTCCATCATGCATCATTATCCCATAGCATCTCATCCAAATATATAAAAACCCAAAAAGACTGCTTTGCATCAACATTTGCATCCATGTACATAAACCATAAAACCACATTTGTATCCATAGGAGCATCCACATGCCTAATCATACATACATCATGTCGCATCACATAAAATACACAAGGGGCATCCACGTGCCCAACATCCTAGACTACTTGCATCCACGTGCAATACAAACATATCACACATCATAAAGTGCATCCACGTGCGTACAACTAAGACAACATCACAAAAAGGTGCATCCATATGCATCTATATATATATATATCAAAAAATACATCTCACAGTGCTATACATGTCCTGATCACCCCGGTACTCAGCTATACAAAAAATGTCTGTACACCCATAAAGCCTCATAAAATACATGCCGTAGCTACAAAACTCGGAGGGAGTCCCCTGCACTCCCTAATGAGAGTCATACCCTGCATCACTACCGGCATCTGCTGCCTCTGAATCCTCATCCCCTACAGGCTCCTGTGCCCATGCCCTATCCGCCAAGATAGCCACCTGGATCGCAATAGATCTGAACTCTCGGGGTGCCCTCATGCAATCTTGAACCACGTCCGGATCGACGTCTCGCCACCCCTCATCGGTCACCCCCACCGGCAAACGGTCTAGTAGTGCCCGTACAGACTCTAGCGTCCCCTCCGCATCCCGGTGACGCACCTCCCCCCGCCCAGGCAAAGCTGGAACGACCACAATCCCCCTCCGTGCCACATGCCCTGGCGGCGGCCTCGGGCCCACATCTGCAGATCACCCATTTGTCAGTAACAATATATCAATCAACTATCATATATAAAACTTGACAATGCAATCAAACCATACGTACCATCTGGTCCCCATGCCTGTCCCGGTGGTCGTGGTGCCTCTGGATCTCCGGTATAATCCATATCTCTATATGGATAGTCATCAAGTGTCAATGGTATCTAGAGCCACTACAGGTACAATTCCTATGTAAAGTACCTACCAACATCGTCACCCCCACGGCGGCGCATCATCTCGCCCCACCGTACCATCCACGGCTCCCTCAAGCCTCCTGCTCTGATCGGCACCCTCGGCCGCAGTGTGGGTACCCTCTCCATAAAAAATGCACATAAGAAAGAACCATAGCAAAACCCCTTGCCATATTCCTTCACTGCTGTTAGCTTCCGCTGCACGCAGGTAAGGAACATCTGGCCCCACGCGTAATAAACACCACCCAGTACGCGCTCCACTAGCTGCATCTGGCCCCCAGACACCTTCTCCAGTGACTGGGATCCCAAGACGTGCACCACGCATGCTGCCATGGCCTGCACTGCTGGTTCCAGCAGGTCTCTCACCAGAAGTGCATTCCTATGCACCCGAGCTTCTGGACCACAATACGTCATTTTTTGCCCATTTTTAAGACACTGCTAGTCGCCTCGGTTTGCGCACCACTTTGGCCGTTCTCCATTTTTCACACTTTTTATATCGTCGGATTCATTTTTCCAAGCTCGTGATGATGCTTGAGATCATTTCTCACTCTCACTTGGTACAATTTCAACATTGTGTCCCGACACCTTGCTGCCTCGATTTGCGTGCCACATCGGCCGCCATCAGATTGTTCCACACTTTTTACATGAGCCATCCACTCCCGCCATACTACCAATGTTTCATTATTTTTGCCACCATTCATTCACCCCGCAAGGAGGCCCACCAGTGTTCCCCCTCACCCTCGTCTCTGGTCATCATAAATGTTCCTTGATTGAACACTTCCTCCTTGCCTGGCCATTCCTTTTGTTCGGTATAATTTTATCCCTTTTTTCGGGCTGGACAAGTCCTATACGAAAAAGGCACTTAGGGAGTTTCTGTTAAGCTCTTTTCTGACTCCTAAAACAATGAAAAGATCACCGAGCAATCTTGCTTCCTTTCATGCTTGTTAAAGTACTTGAAAGGGTGTCTATCTAGTATAAGTTTAACCCTTTTCCGGACCTGGTAGACTAATTACGAAAAAGGAATACTCTAGTCACACCGGCTAGAAGAGTTCTTCATTGCATCATTTTATGCTTCTTCGGGCCTTGGAGACTAACACATGAAAAATCAACCCCCCTCAGAGTCTTCTTATTTGCTTTCAGACTCCTTAAAATTGAAAGCAACCACGAGCATGAACTGTCCTGGGCTCGTAAAATCCACACGACAGTACCATTCCACTCCTTCAGAGTCTTCTTATTTGCTTTTAGACTCCTTAAAATTGAAAGCAACCACGAGCATGAACTATCCTGGGCTCATAAAATCCACACGACAGTACCATTCCATTACTTCCGAGTCTTCTTATTGCTTTCAGACTCCTTAAAATTGAAAGCAACCATGAGCATGAACTGTCCTGGGCTCGTAAAATCCACACGACAGTACCATTCCATTACTTCAGAGTCTTCTTATTTGCTTTTAGACTCCTTAAAATTGAAAGCAACCACGAGCATGAACTGTACTGGGCTCGTAAAATCCACACGATAGTACCATTCCATTACTTCCGAGTCTTCTTATTGCTTTCAGACTCCTTAAAATTGAAAGCAACCACAAGCATGAACTGTCCTGGGCTCGTATAAATCCACATGACAGTACCATTTTATATACACACTTCTTCTAGTTCCCTAACCCATGACGAAGTCCCTTCGTGCCTCTTGGCGCTATGATCGATCCTCTCGGCAGCACCCCCAATTAGGTCGCCTTTGTTCAGAGTATTCTGCAATCTCCTGCAATTTTACCATAGCTTGAGTCTCCCTCAGCCCAGTCACCCTCCCAGATCCAATATAGCTATGACCCCCTTACCACCAGTCAGTTTCATATGCTGCTCGATCATCCCTGCCATCATACTCTGAACAAAGGAATTTTGAGTCCACCCACTCTACTTGCCTAGTTATTCCCCCCAGTTTATCAATCCTGCCATCAGTACTATCACATTTCAGTTTTCCACCTCGCGCTCCTGTCAAGGAAACCTCATTGCCTTGATAGTTGCAGGTCTCCCTCTGTCGACGACAGCCCCTCTATTCCAGAGGATAGACCCAGAGGCCCCTACGCCTTGGACCCATCACCATCTGTGGTGAGTGCCTACGGACCATTTTGGGAGGAGTCATCATTGCCTCTCTGAATGGTTGTTTCTCACATGCTCGACTTCAGCACCTTGATCGCATCGTTGAGAATCACGCAGGATTTTGATCCCTTCCATTATTTGTCGAAGGCCCCGGATTTCCCCCGACTCTAGCACATTGGTGAGTCACTTCGGAACGCCCAGTTATATGTTCCCGTGGATGTCTGGGCTGCGTTGGCGATTGTATTCGGAAGCCATCTAGTTCCATGCTTCCTTGAGTACCCAGTTCAATTCCAGTTCAGTGTACCATTACGAGTATAACCCTTGTCAGCTCATCAGTTCCTTTGGTACCACATTCAGTAGCACTGCTGTCATTCCAGTGCATCAGTTTTTCATCTCAGACATGGTCAGCCCAGCATTATGTCCCAGATTTGTGTCCCTTCTGGACCCTTATGATATACACAGTGTTTTTTTTTAGGTATCCTACAGGTCCCTCTTCTCGGGCCTCACAATTATTTTTATGTATCTCGATACGAGCATGGGAATGCCCGCCTCGTCTATATATTGAGATTTTTCCTCATTCAGTATTTGAGGCCATGTATATGTCAGGTCCCCATATTTTGGACCCCATTGTTATTATTATGTTATATCCTGATACGAGCATGGGAATGATCGCCTCATCCATATGATCAGATGATTCCTCATCCATTATTGAGGTTATGTACTTTTAGTTCTTGCAGTTGGTTCGGGATCGTTGTTCCGAGCTTTCGTTTGTTTCCTCTCTTCTCCACACCCCAGGAACACCATTTATGACTTATGATGTGCATCGACCATACGATGAGCTCCTGCCCTCGCACATCAGGGGGCAATCTGTTAACACCCAAAAAGTGTTCACTACCTCATCTACCCCACTACATGGCTCATTTGTCCATTTTTCTACCATATTTCCCTTAAAAACCCCTTTTTTCCTCCAAAAATATCCAAAATTCCTCTAAAATAGCAAAAATCCCACTAAAAAGCCTCCAAAAGGCCATAAAACCATCAAAAAAGCCTAAAAAGGGAACAAAAAAATAAAATAATGAGGAAAAGGAGGAAAAAACCCTATACAGCTGCCCTAAACCATATGGTTTCCAAAACCATGGGCCAACACTCCACCACTGAAAAACTATAAATAGGTGATTGAGACCCCTTATTTCACATCCACAATCATAAGTACCCTTACTCTGCCAAAGTATCTCTTCAAACCCTAGCTCACCCTTGAGCTACTTTCACCTTGAGAGCCCCTTTTGGCCCATTTCCACCATTGGAGAAAGAGAAGGAGCAAGTTGGAGCTTGGAGAAACCTTCTTGGATCACTGCAAAGGGATTCACCAACCTTCACATTGGAGGTAACATTAATACAAAAGCCATTCTTTACACCTTGTTTTTCTGTTTCATGCACATGTTTAGAGTAATTTATATTTTTGTTTTAGCATTTTAATTTACACTTACTGAACTGCTACTAAGGAGTCCCTTCTCCTTAGTAGGTGCTCATTCGCACAAGCTAGGGGTAAAACCCTAGCCACAATTACTTGCTTCGATCCTAACAGATTATTAAATTAAAATCAACTCGGTGACAAGGCTCGTCCAAGCATCTCCTCAGCGTGCAACACCTGTTTTCATGAATGAAGGATATACTTTGGTTTTCCAAATCTTTCTATGGCTCTCCATTGCTCCGCGCTTGGAATATCATACTCAATCATCTCCTGAATAGACACCTCTAGCTCCATGTAGGCTTCATAAGACACTTTAGGTAACCCTCCCCTGATGATCAGGAATTTCTGTAATATCTCAAAATCTTCTGTCAGCTTATCTACGATGACTTTCCCTATCTACCCTTTTTCCAAATCGTCGAATTTAGAATGATCCATACTGCTTCGTACCAACAGGCTGTGATAATGCTCTTGAGAAAACATTCGTCCCTCCTCATCCCAAAAGGAAGGAAGGCCATCTTCAAATAATTCTTTAAAAGCCTATTTGAATTCATTAACCTGTGAGACCATTTCATTAGCCTTGTCTTGTATTGTCTTCATTAGATGATGTTTATGAATAAACCTTTTTTCCCACAGTACCATTGCGACTCTGTCTCATATAATCCAATGCAAAAAATTTGGGAGTGAGAAAAGCAGGGAGCCTATAAGGCTCTCCAATAAAACCATATATTCTCAAAACATTGAAATCATTATACAAAAACCAATCTCCAACCCTATCCTCAGGTGAGGATTGCATCATGGTTTTCATTTCTTCTAATACCTGGGGAAACACTTCATCAAACAACATCCTGTATATTTCTGACATGATAGAATTTGCAAATTCAAACATGTTGATTTGCTTGGGCAAATTTGAAGAGAATATGGTACTTAAGAACTGTAATTCGGTGACATTCGAACATAGTAACATGTTCAGCAAATAAGTTTGAAACATAAAAAACCTAACTTTTGGAAACTCACTCAATTGGAGATGTATAGCTTCTACTAAATACTCGTCTAAACTGAAGACATGAACTGATTGAGACTCAGGACTCATCGAACTCATTTTTAATAGGAATCCCAATATGACTTCACTGACATGACAGTCGTCATCTAGACCCAAGACTTGACAGACTAAAGGCACAGCTAATTGAACTTCATCTCGGAAAATGTGAACAGGATATGGTAGAAAAAGACCATCTAGTGACTGACCCTCATTCAAAATGCTAGACAAGAATTTGCAACGAACCTCAGTTTCACAATTTTTGTACACTTCAGCTAAAACGGACTCGTTTGCAGGCTCACGACTATCGGGGTAATTGTCGGGCAAGTTCAGGTTTTCACGGATGACCTTGGCATCAATTTTACACAGTATCCTAGACGTAGAATGACTTACAATAACTCTCTCAGAAGAAGAATAGTTAACTGAACACCACTCGGAAAACTCGGGAAAATGTAGTGTCTGCTCAACAGTAAAATGATACAAAAATGATTTACAAGCATTTAAAATGGCATTGCCCTGCGAATTGTATCGCCGTAAGCTTTCTTTGCTAACTGATACACTTCCCACAGACAAGAAAGGATCACATACCCCTCTGTCCCTGTCAACCAAGTATTCTTCTCTCTCATCCAGAACATGTTTAAACCCTTGTAAATATTTCCCTTTATCCATAATACAGACAACAATGGTAATTCGGCGGCGGAATTTTGGGTATTTGGGACTTACCTGTTACTGTGGCCGCATATATTTTGAGTTTGACTGTTAAAGGGTGGCGAGCAGGCATTCCTTTTCATTCATCCAGTGCAAATAAAAAATAGTTCTTCAAACAAGTCAACTCTAATTATATAGGAGCCCACTCTGGAGGCCCCCTTTAGTGGTTTCCGCCAAACTGCTTTTGCCCGTGGAATGCACCACAAATTGCAATGTGTACCATGGTTTCCATTATGCTACCACTTTTTGTCTCCATCCACCGCGCAACTACCCACTCCGGATCCGTCAACGATCGTCGATGCATTTTACCTTTATTTTCTAGCCGTCGGATGAGGCTACACATAGCCATTCCACCAAGCTTCTCCGTTTTATCGAACGTGCAAGTTGGCGGAGCAGACTTCACGCTGATCGTAGATTTGTTGGGATATATTTGTGACCGTTGATCTTCATATCTCATTGAATACCCCCGTACGTATTTATTCTCCTCGCATCTTCATAAGGCAGACACATTATAAGCCGTCGATCTCCATTTTCTCGCTTTACACCATTGGATCCCGTGATAATTCCTTGCTTACGTGCCCCTTATTACAATTTCACACCATTATATTTAACCAAAGTTTTCAAGCAACTATTATTTCTTCTTTATCATGGTTTCTTCAACCCTCTGCTAGGTAGAGGTGTTAACAACTGGCTCCATCTGGGGATGATATCCTCCCTGTGAGGTATCAAAGAACTCATAGACCAGGTGCCTGTCTTTAATCTTTTCATAATAGCTTCCAGAAAACTTGTCTTTTGTTTTTCGTAGATATATTGTTTTTTAGAAAGGAATAGTATGCCTCCTGAATCTTAGGGCCTTCACCGCGGGCTTCAAACACATTCGTGCTACCGTCCATATTGGCTTGTAAAAATAAATAAATATTTACAGGCTATAATACAAGTTTTACCCTCCTCCCTAGGATAGGTAATGTTTCAGATATCTTCCATTAACAGGGTTACTATCCAGAGGAACCCCGTTCGGGTATTCTAGCAGAAATGCGTTTTGTCCTCTGTATCCAGCAACAACATAAGGACCTACCCACATATGATCAAATTTCCCATGTTTGTCTTCTTTAGGAGCATCCCACTTCAAGACCAAATCATCAATCTGAAACTGTTCTTCTTTGATTCTTCTGTCAAAATTATTTTTCATTTTTTCCTGATGTAACTGCACCTTGTCATAAGCCTTATTCCTTCGTTCTTCCAGCTCAATAATCTGGTTTATCCTCCTTTGCATGTGATTTGGTTATTCTTGCTGATATTGGAAATATCTCATAACTGGAACACCTAACGACGCTGGAAAAATGACTTCAGTTCCATACACCAGTTGGAACGGGGACATGCCAATTGCCCTTTTGGTACTAATCCTATCAGCCCATAGAGGATATTTGAGCTTGGTGTGCCATGAATTTTTATTATCTTCCAACAGCTTCCTGATGATCCTTACTAAGCTTTTATTTGAATATTTAGCTAACCCATTTCCCTGCGGATAATAGGCAGTTGAATGATTGAGACTTATATGATATTTGTGACAGAAATCAATCATTTTCTTGGATTTAAAATTAGTTGCATTGTCTGTTACTATTCTTTTGGGGCACCCAAATCGATCCAATATGTTTTCCTCAAGAAAATCCATGATTACAGTTTCAGTGGCTCTTCTGGTGGGAATCGCTTCAATCCATTTTGTAAAATAATCCATAGTTGTCAGAATCCATTTGTGTTGTCAAGACGAATTGGGGTTTATTTTTCCAATAAGATCCAAACCCCGCGGTTGGAAAGGAGCTTCTATTGTTATTGGATTTAAAGGAAGAGGAAGTACTTTTCTCTTACCATCAAAAATATGGCATTGATGACACCTGCTGGTTTCTTTATACACATATGAAAATAATGTAGGCCAATAATAACCTGCTCTTAGAATTTTATTTGCAGTTACCTTCCAAGAATGATGTCCTCCACAATCTCCGTTATGAAATTCTTTGACTGTTTGTTGATCTTCATTTTCTAAAAGACAGTTTAGTAACACTCCTCTGGGGTCTTTCCAATAAAGATACTGATTTATAATACAAAAATTAGAAGCTTTCAATTTTATGGATCTTTCCCTTGACTTACTCAATCCAACTGGTGCTTGTAAATTTCAAAGGACATAAACAATATCAGAATACCATGGAGATGCCACAAAATCAACCATTACTTCTACTTTTGTATCTAACTAGTTAGATTGGTGAGATAAGAAATTGATTTGTAAAGATTCACAATTTTAATTTGTCATCATTTTTGCTAATCCTTGTCCCTTAAGCAGCTTAGTAGGCTTTATTTCTATGTCTTACTCCAGTAATGTAGCTATCCATTTTTCCCTTCTGCCTTTTGGATTAGGTTGTGTCAAAATTCCTTTCACTGTAGCAGTCAGAACATGTGTGATTATATGTGAATGTAGAATATATACTCTGAAATCTTTCAATGCTTTGACTAAAGCATACACCTATTTCTCCATGATGTCATATTTTAATTCTCCATCCCTCAACATTTTGCTAAAAAATGCTATGGGCTGTTCTAAATTCTCATCATTCTTCTGCAATAAAACTGCTGCTATGGTATACTCTGAAGCATATGAAAATACTGAGAAATCTTTGGTAAAATCTGGACTTGCCAACACAGGAGCATCTGATATTGCTTTTTTTATTTCCCAGAAAGACTCTCTAGCTTCCGCATTCCATTTTATCTCATGACCCTTCTTCAACATATTTGTGATATTCATCAAGATTTCAGCGAAACTTGGCACACACCTTCTTAAAAAATTCACCTACCCCAAAAATGATTGTATCTCTTTCTTACTCCTTGGTTCACCTACTTTAAAAATTGCACTCACCCTTTTGGGATCAATTTTTATTCCATCTTTAGATATTATATGGCCCAACAACTTTTTTTCTTCCAATGCAAAATTGGACTTCTTTGGATTTAATGATATACCAAATTTGCTACACTTCATGAAAACTTTCTCTAAATGATGCAGATGTTCTCTATCAGATTTTGAATAGATTGTGATGTCATCAATGTAGATTACCACAAAATTCCCAATTTCTCCTGCAAAAGCAATGTCCATAGCTCGCTGGAAAGTAGCTCCTGCATTCATTAGGCCAAAAGGCATCTTTGTATACATAAAAGTGCCCCAAGGTGTAGTAAATGCAGTTTTTTCTTGATCTTCAGGTAATACTTTGATTTGATTATAGCCAGAAAAACTGTCCAACATTGAAATTCTCTCAGCTCCAACTACTTTTTGCAATATATGGTCCATCTTTGGCAAAGGATAATTGTCTTTCATAGAAACTTTATTTAAATTATGGAAATCTATACACAGTCTTATTTCTCCGTTCTTCTTTCTAACAGGAACCAAATTTGCAACCCACTTTGAAAATCTTAGAGTTACAATGATCTTGGCATCAAATAACTTTTTAATTTCCTTCTCAATGATGGGAAGCAACTTAGGGTTTATCCTTCTGAGTTTCTGTTTGAAAGGCTTCTCCCCAAGCTTTGTAGGGATAGTATGTTGTATGATAGATGTATCATACTCCTTAAGGTCTTCATAACTCCAAGCAAATACATCTGTATATTTTTTCATTAATTTCACATATTCTTCCTTTTCTTTTTCAGGCAAACTCTTGGATAATTTTATAATCTTAGGATTCTCTTCAGTGCCAATATTCCTGTCTTCAACAGCATTCTCAACAGGCTTTACTTTAGGATTCTTAGCGACATCATTCTGATCAAAAATGTTTTCCAAAGGGATCAAACCTCTTGGTATGAAATTATTTTTTAATTGAATAATATCTTTTCCTCCCAAGGTTCTCTTTAGTTTTCAGCGCCCTCTTTTTCTTTCTCAGGTTCTTCATCACCCTGAAAGGTTTCATCATCATTATTTTCAGTGTCAATATGAGTATTTACAAATTCTCTAGATAGTTCATAAAAATCTTTTGATCTGCATGTCGTCTTCGAAGAATTGCCAATATTTAGAATTATTGGGAATAGACGATCTATTCACAATTTCCACTTGGTATTCCCTCTGACCAGCAACAGGGGTTTTAAATTTTCCAGCAGCCACCACTAAAGAATCTACCACAATATTTTCATGTCTGGACACTACCTGAATCGTGTGCTCTATAAAAAAGTTACCAATCATATCCCACACTTCGTTCCTATAAGATCTCATCCGGGGATTCCTGGTTTGATAACTGTCATTCACTTGGTTTATCACCAATTCTGCATCTCCTAAAACTTTTATCCTTTGTGCTCCCAAATCTTTCAAAGCATGCAACCCCAATAATAAAGCTTCATATTCTGCTACATTATTGGTGCATTCAAATGTTAATTTATATGATAAAGATTTGAAATCCCGAATAGGAGAGATTATATACACACCAGCCCCAACACCTATTTTTGTAGCAGATCCATCAAAGTACATAGTCCACAAGCCTTCGCTTTTTTGTTTTGCCTCCAAAGCATCTTGATCCATCATTTCTTCTTTCTTATTTTCTTTAGACTTTTCCTGCAATGTGGCTTCTAACTCACATGGGACAGTATCATTAAAGAGAATAGAAGACCCCAAATTAGTATCGACAGCATATATATGATGAACTTCAGGTTTATCTTGACTGCTTACTACATAGAGAGTTCTTTTTTCACTATACAACCTTCTGCTCCCATCTTGAACAGGAATCGTAGCATATGACATATCCATTTGTAGACTACCTTTCAACTTTGAAGTCTAAGATCTTGAAAACAATACCCCAAACTTAGGTGGAATATCTGCTACTACCACATCCATGACTATAGTTTTAGATGGTAATTTATTTAGAGTCACCACCATATCTTTGATCAAACCAAGGCATTTTACTCTTCTAGAGTCGAAAGAATACAAATCTTTATAGGGTCTTGTCACTTCCAGTCCCAAACTTTCAACTACTCCCTTCGGCATTAAATTGTGTGATGCTCCTGAGACTAACATAGCTTTGTGGACTACCATATCATGCACATTCAAACTCAAATAGAAAGGAGGGACTTCTTCATTTTCCAAATTTTCAACCTTTGACCCAAATGAAATAGTAGGATTATCATCATTCAACTCTAAAATATCAGATAACAATTCTCCTTGACCTTTGACCATTTTTGTTATAGTATCTCTATATTCATTGTTTCTCAACAACTCGTTAAATGGAATAGAAATTTTTAACTTTGAAAGCTCATTTTGCAAATTAAAACCAGAACCAGTCCTTTCTACATCAATTGGGGCCACTTGCTTCATTCTTTTGTCTCTTTGTATCTCATTTTAGACTTCTTTATTTACAAGAGATTCTTTTTGCACTTCTTTTCCCTTTTCTACATTTAGGGAACTCATGGAAGGTTGATTTGGATTTTCCTTCCCCTTATTTATGAAAACTTCCCTGTTTCTCAATCTGATCTTCCTCTACACATCATCCATAGCATGTAAATAACCCCTTTGATACTGCTCTGTATCGCTTTCAAATTCCTCATTTTTACCTTCCTGTTCAAACATGTTATGTTCTTCTTCAGTAAGATATATCTCTGAATCTAGTTCTCCAAAAAGATGAATTTAATTTTCCATAGGGTCCTCTTCATCAGCAACATAATTCTCAGGAAATGGTGGTCAAATTTGCTATTCTTCTTGATTTCTTGGGTTTCTCATGTCTCTCTTCCTATTTTGTGGAAGAACAGGGGGATTTGGTCTTCTAAAATTGGGGTTCCTAATTTGAGGGTCGGCTTGTTCTCTGTTAAATCCCCTATTATCCATAGTTAATCTATCCATCAACTTTTCCATCGTCTTCAACATCATTTCGAATTTGATATCATTAGTAGAAGAAGAAGCAGAAGGAAAATTATCTTCCTTCTTCCTCCTATCAATATCTCTATGTTTCATTTTTCCACTTGCCATCATATTTGCTTCCACTTCTAGAGCATCTATAAACATTGCAGAAGAGTCACTGATTTTCTCTCCCTTAATGAAAATGCAAAATCATTATCAAAGGCTCCAGCATAATGTAGTTTAGCAGCAGCTGTAGAGGGTTTTATGTCTTCCGAAATAGAATTATAAACCCTCATGAACCTGCTTGAAAATTCATGGACAGATTCGAAACCTCCTTTTTTGAGACTGTTATACTGGGACAAGAGTTGTAAAGGATTCTGTTTATCATCCCATCTATCTAGAAATGCATTCTGGAAATCCTGAAAATTCATTATAGACCCATCTGGAAAATCTTTAAACCATTTCTTTGCCTCACCTGATAAACTTTGAGTGAATAACCGCATTTTAACATCTACATAATCAACTTCCTCTAAGTCGATGAAATCTTCAAACTTAGCAACATGTTGCTTTGTAGTTATGTCACCTTCTCCATCAAATAAAGAAATTTTTGGGAATAATTCTGAGGGAGGTCATGTAATAAAGCAGGCAAACGCAAGGGAGCAAATCTGGCTGCCATTGGTCTAGGTGGGTTCAAAGGAACTGAAGACTTTTGAGTATTTTGCACAGCAAATGTTTCAACTTTTGTAGTCTGTTGTAAATCTTTCCAGAGGGAATCCAGCAAATAAGATTCTAATCTACGAGAATTAAACTCAGTATTCTTAAGATCATACTCAGACTTAGTTTTCAACAAAATCCTTCCAACATTAACTTCCCATTCTGGATCAATAGAAGAATCTTGAGAAGATGATTCACCAAACAAAGGAAAACCTAACTTTTCTTTATCTTTTCTCTTCAATAAATTTTTTGGATCTTCCAAACTTTTTAAGACTTCGGTATTAGAATTACCTCCTGTATGTATTCTTGAAGCCAGAATGACTCCTTAAGATTTGAAAAAAGTTTTACAATGGAGTCACCAGGGAAAATATACAACCTTCTTTACTGATAAAAATTCCTTTTTTCCCATAGAAATCTTTCTTCAAACTCTGTCGTTCTTCCCAGGGCAGATGTGCACTTTCGTCCCCGGCAATGACACCAATTTGTTAGCACTCAGAATGTACCCAGGTTGTGAAAGGTAAATCCCGAGGTAACAGCAAAAACCACTTTAGAAAGAAACTAGCTTTTCTTTCCAGAGAGGGATCTCTCAAATACAGATTTAACAAGGCCAGATATAAATCAACACTCAAAGATTATATAAATGGTTGAAATGATACACATAAACATTTGGCAATGGAGTCACATATACATAAAGATATCACAAAGACATATGCATGAGATTTTATCAAAGGCAAGATAACCATTCAATCACAGTCATTCATTTAATTTCAGGTGGGGCAGAAGAGATAATGAATGGTCCATCAATACAGAGCATCAAGAGATGAGTTCTATATCGACTTTAGCAGAAACATTCATAGAATATCTGAGACAATGATCAGAGCATAAATAATATGAATTCCAACCATTCAACGTTATGTTTCAGATACTAATAAAACAAAATGGAGCGTAACACTGGAAAAACAATCACAAAGGAAGGGAAATACATACTGTAATGTAAACAGCACATGAATCTCTGATAACCACACGCATTCAGCTTTGTTATTCAAAAATATATGTCTTCAGAAAACATTCATCAACAAGATGGGTTCCAACCCCCATCACATAAAATAAATGAAATTATATACATAAAATGATTTTCTTCTTCCAAGAAGATTTATAACTGAATAACCCGCTTAATCAAAGTCTTGTAACCATATTCCTAACTCCTAGGAATAAACTACTTGCTTCGATCCTAACAGATTATTAAATTAAAATCAACTCGGTGACAAGTCTCGTCCAAGCAGCTCCTTAGCGTGCAACACCTGTTTTCATGAATGAAGGATATACTTTGTTTTTCCAAATCTTTCTATGGCTCTCCATTGCTTTGCGCTTGGAATATCATACTTAATCATCTCCCGAATAGACACCTCCAGCTCCATGTAGGCTTCATAAGACACTTTAGGCAACCCTCCCCTGATGATCAGGAATTTCTGTAATATCTCAAAATATTCTGTCAGCTTATCTACGATGACTTTTCCTGTCAGTCGTTTTTCCAAATCGTCGAATTTAGAATGATACATACGGCTTCGTACCAACAGGCTGTGATAATGCTCTTGAGAAAACATTCATCCCTCCTCATCCCAAAAGGAAGGAAGGACATCTTCAAATAATTCTTTAAAAGCATGTTTCAATTCATTAACCTCTGAGATCATTTCATCAGCCTTGTCTTGTACTATATTCATTAGATGATGTTTATGAATAAACCTTTTTTCCCACAGTACAATTGCCACTCTGTCTCATATACTCCAATGAAAAAACTATGGGAGTGAGAAAAGCAGGCAACCTATAAGGCTCTCCAATAAAACCATATATTCTCAAAACGGTGAAATCCTTATACAAAAACCAATATTCGACCCTATCCTCAGGTGAGGATTGCAACATGCTTTTCATTTATTCTAATTCCTAGGGAAACACTTCATCAAACAACATCCTGTATATTTTTGACATGATAGAATTTGCAAATTCAAACATGTTGATTTGCTTGGGCAAATCTGAAGAGAATATGGTACTTAAGAACTACAATTCGGTGACATTCGAACATAGTAACATGTTCAGTGAATAAGTTTGAAACTTTAAAAACCTGACTTTTGGAAACTCACTCAATTGGAGATGTATAGCTTCTGCTAAATACTCGTCTAAACTGAAGACGTGAACTAACTGAGACTCAAGACTCATCGAACTCATTTTTAATAGGAATCCCAAGATGACTTCATTGACATGACAGTCGTCATCTAGACCCAAGAATTGACAGACTAAGGACACAACTAATTGAACTTCATCTCTGAAAATGTGAACATGATATGGAAAAAAAAGACCATCTAGTGACTAACCCTTGTTCAAAATGCTAGACAAGAATTTGTAACGAACCTCAGTTTCACAATTTTTGTACACTTCAGCTAAAATGGACTCGTTTACAGGCTCACGACTATCGGGGTAATTGTCGGGCAAGTTCAGGTTTTCATGGATGACCTTGGCATCAATTTTACACAGTATCCTAAACGTAGAATGACTTACAATAACTCTCTGAGAAGAAGAATAGTTAACTAAACACCACTCGACAAACTCAGGAAAATGCAGTGTCTGCTCAACAGCAAAATGATACAAAAATGATTTACAAGCATTTAAAATGTCATTGCCCTGCGAATTGTATCGCCATAACATTTCTTTTCTAACTGATACACTTCCCACAGATAAGAAAGGATCACATACCCCTCTATCCCAATCAACCAAGTATTCTTATCTCTCATCCAGAACATGTTTAAACCCTTGTGATTCTTTCCCTTTATCCATAATACAGACAACAACGGTAATTCGGCAAATGAATTTTGGGTATTTGGGACTTACCTGTTAAAGGGTGGCGAGAAAGCAGTCCTTTTCATTCGTCCGAAGCAAATAAAAAATATTTCTTCAAAAAATTCAACTCTACTTATATAGGAGCCCGCTCCGGAGGCCCCCTTTAGCGGTTTCCGCCAAACTGCTTTTGCCCGCGGAATGCACCACAAACTGCCGCGTTTACCGTGGTTTCCATTCCGCTATCACTTTTTGTCTCCATCCACCATGCAAATCCCTACTCCGGATCCGTCAACTACTGTTGATGCATTTTACCTTTATTTTCTAGCCGTCGGATGAGGCTACATGTACCCATTCCGTCGAGCTTCTCTGTTTTATCGAACGTGCAAGTTGACGGAGCGGACTTCACGCTGATCATAGATTTGTCGGGCTATATTTGTGACCGTTGATCTTCATATCTTGTTGAATACCCCCATACGTCTTTATTCTCCTCACATCTTCATAAGGCAGACACATTATAAGCCGTCTATCTCCATTTTATCGCTTTACACCATTGGATCCCGTGATAATTCCTTGCTTACGCGCCCCTTATTACACTTTCACACCATTATATTTAACCAAAGTTTTCAAGCAACTATTATTTCTTCTTTATCATGGTTTCTTCGACCCTCTGCTAGGTAAAGGTGTTAACAAAGACCATCTATGAAATATGCCAAGAGACAGGAGGAATCATTAGGTTCCCATCCCTCATACTATGGATAGTCATGTACCATATTTTCCCCAAAGGAAACCAAATTCTTTAAGAACTGACAAGGTTCCACATGTGGAGATTCAAAAAATTCTCCCAGAAAGGAACCTTGAAGGAACTTGAAGACAGAAAAGTGTTGTTGGAGAACTAGCTCCAACAGCTAAAAGTCCGGATGACTAGATGGAGGGTGCCTCAAAACATCCGATGAAGTCTACCAAAAAAGTCCCACATCCAGCTAGAGCTCGACCATACTTCAGTGTGGTACATGCAGGGAAAAAAATCAAATGCAAAAGCACTTGATTATTATCCATGGGTTGAACAAATCTTTCAGGAACTGTCTCGACGAGTTGGGACAAAAATACAAATTCCAACGAAGGCCAAGGAAATAAAATTCTCAATCGAGGAGCCATTAACATACCAGGAGAAAGAAGAGCATTATGAGTTGAACCTCTACATCAGTACCTTTGTGTCAGAGGAGACACCTATCAAACACACTGGTTGGCTTCAAATAATCATCAAACCTCTGACAGCACAAAGGGCAGAACCATAGATAGAAGAAACACAGGCAGAGCAGTAGGTAATCACTTCGATTGTAGAAAGTCTCATCTCGACCCAGGAGCCAAGGAGAGAGACAGAACCAGAAAACCAAGAATATGCTATCACAAAAAACATTATACGAAAATTGTTGAAAGAGATAGCAGCTGTAAGAAAGAATATAAGAACACAACAACGACCACAAGGAAAAGGTAAGCACAAGCTTATCATTGCAGAATCATCAGATGACGAGGAGGAATTGGGAGCTATGACCATCAACATAATAGAAGATGCCACAGCAAATAAAGTGTCTGTGGAAACCCAGTTCCAAAGATTTGTCGAGGTAGGAGCACTACCAGGTCGACCAAAGAAAGCCAAGACCACCCACATGTCGATGCCTGAAAATGTTGTAGATCTTGTGTCTACGCCTCCACCTCCATCCCCAAAAAAAGTAACAGAGGAGAAAATACCAGAATAGCAGTCGATAATCCCACTCGAATTGTACAAAAGCGCTATATCGAAAGCTATGAAAGAGAAGTTTGATAGGGACAGAGACCTCCAGGCTTACATAGAAAAATTACCTGCGATCTTCACCCAAGTGTAGAAGCTCTCTACAAAATCACCTCTCTTAAAAGTTGGTGGGTACTATAACACCCCAGTTCTGACCCCGTTGCATTTGATGTACATGATGTATATATATATTTTATTGATCATGGTGTGGAGCTAAAGGCGAAGGCCCCACCACTAATCGGTTATGCTATGTTTTGGATTTAAACTTGTCATCGATGGTATATCGGGGTATGCGGCACATATTAAGTTTATCATCATGTAAATATGCATCTTTAATTAAATAACCCGACCAGCTATGATTGTGGCAACTAAAATGAGAAAGGGGCATGATTTTCACAAGGATAAGGGTGGGGAAATTGTTAAACCTTGAGCAATGAGGGAAAAACCCATGTGTCATCTTCCCTTGTTTTATTCCAACCACTTTCATTAATAATTGCTGCTGGTGGTTGAGGTAGTTATGGTCTTTGAGAGTAGGGTGGCAGGACTGTCAGTCCTCACCCACATGCACACTCCACCATGGTTGACTTCAAAATGGAAGAAAAACCATTGCGATCACTCATGCAGACATTCATTCTCTCCATGCCTGTGCTGAACACTCATGCACTTCCAATTCCCGTCTTCTCTGTAGGTTGTTCATCCTCACGTAGGGGCCATATTGCATCCATTATCCTCATGCAAAGGTATTCTTCTATGTTGGACTCACACAGCTAGCTAGGAGCTGTGCGTTTTCATCCACGATCTGCTGTGTTGCTATGGTCTTCCTTATATTTTGGGACAGGAGTCTGCTCATTTCACACATAGTTTGGAAGTTGGTATTTTTTTCTTCCTCGGCGTGGTTTATGTATGTTTTTCCTTACCAATTCATGGCCTGTACATATGTTTACCTCTACCTAGTTGTGAATGTGGTTTTCCTTTCCATCCTCAGACTGTATAAGCTCCGTGGTGACTTCACTGTTCAATGGGGTCACTGATTTTCCCATGTTGTTGGTTGTGTTTTCCGTAGTCTTCTTTACATTTTGGGGACTGTTGTAAATTCGCTTGAGAGTCATTTTGGCCACGATAGGGCCAAGAATGACTCAGGAATTGTCTTCCCTGTCTTAAGTTGTATTAGCTGATTGATTGCATGTGTGCAATGGTTGGTCTTCAGACCGTGTAAGGAGCAGGGACAGGGGCTTGGTTTGCTTGAAAAACCTGGTGGCTAGAAACCACATAGATAGAGCTAGAGGGATGGCCTTCTTCTCCACCACCCCTGAATAGCACTGGAAGGGAATGCAGGGCCTAAGGGACTGTGTAGCAGAGAAGGGACTGATTCCTTGTGTTGGGTGTGTGTGGGTGTCTTAGAGGTTAGGCTAGTTCTGGTGTAGGTTTTCTTGGCTTTGTAATGAGCTCACTAGCTTAGCATTGAGCCTTTCCCCAACTCCTTGATGGCCTGATAAACCCAAGTGTGTTGTCTTGGCTGTGTTTTGTGTATCCTTGGCTATGTGTAAGCCTACTTGTTCCCCTATTTCTTGGAGAATCATGCCCAGATCGGGGGTGGTAGTGCTGCTGAAAGAGTAAGGAGCACGCTGGCCTATGGTTGGGTGGAACGTTGCAGCGACGTAGCTGGTTGTCAGAAGGAGTTCTCTATAAGATAAGTGATCTTGTCCATTTCTACTTCTGCAACTATATTTGCTGTTAATGATTATAATGAACATGTTGAATGCTTGTTTGAACATATGTTGGTTTCCGCTATGTATGATGATTAATTGCATATGTCCATGTTTTAGTTCAAAGTATTTGTTTAAGCATGTTGTTTCAGCAATTTTGTGCATGCACATGTTCATGGGGCTCTTAGCCCGGGTGGTTAAAGCGTGGGGTCGCGTCCTCTTCGCCTGTCGAAGGGTTGGGGACGTGACAGTTAGTGGTATCAGAGCTCATGTTGCAGCATGGGATTGCATGAGCCATGAAGTTATAGTGACAGAAGCAGAATTTCATTCTGCCCAGCAGAAATCAAAATTTGAATGGCTGTAAAATTTGAAAAAAAAAAAAAATTTGGTCTAAGTGTTGAACAGTCGGATCATCGAAACGAATTAGAGGAACAGATTTCTGATGTAAGGGAAGAGTTAGCGGTTTCCAGTCCGTTGTTGTATATGTCGAAGGACTAACTCACTGATGCGGAAGTGCTTAGTGGATCAAGTGTCCGCCGTTGCGGAAGTCCAAATTGCTAAGTCTTCCGACGAGAAGAAAGGCTGCCGATATCGCTCGGGTTATGTTGTCGATCGGAGGAAGATCAAGGCTGAGGAACCGCCATTGCAGCTATAGATGGAATTGTTTACCAACGGAAAGAAGTTTAAAATTTTTTTATTCTAAGGCAGAAATCGTTGACTGGCAGAAGAAGTTAGTGATTCGTGAGCCGCAGTTTCGGAAGCCAAATTACTAAGTCTTCCGATGAGAAGTGACAGCCAATGTCGCAAGAAAAGTTTTAAAATTTCTCTAAGTAAAGGGCAGCCATCGAAAGGAGTTCGTCTTTGGTGTGCCACCGTTGCGGAAGCCAAAGGCACTAGGCTTCCGATGTGGAAAGATCGCCGACGCCGAAAGTTTAAAATTTTTCTAAGGAAGGTTAAGCGGCTATCGGAAGAAAATAGCTGATTGTGCGTCCGCCGTTTCGGGAGACAAAACCACTAGTCTTTCGATGCAAAAAGTCTTCCGATGTAAAAAATTCTTCCATGCCGAATAGGTTGTGCCGCCGATAAGAAGAAGAAAGAAGATCATGTTCCACCATTGCGGCTGCTGAAAGGACTAACCTTCCAAAGGGTTAAAAGACCTGATTGCTGACGTTAGTGCTTAGTGGACCCAACAGCCGATGCACATCAGAACAATTTAGTTGATTCAACCATCGATATAGCGGAGGAGTTAGTGATTTGGGGAGCCGAAACATCAGATCAATAGTTGAAATGGGAGCCAATTCTGCACTAAGAAAATTTGAGTTTTCCGTGGGATTTCTTAACAGATTTTGACTGTTTTTCAGTGGGATTTTTAGCTGTTTTATAGTGAATTTTCAGGGTTGAAAAAGAGGAAGCCACAAGGGGGAAAGCCCCCTTAACCCCCGTTGTCCCCTTCAGATAGACGTTCTTTGATGAAGAAAATTCTATGTGTTTGGGCAAATTGTTATTTTATGGTTATTCCAAGAGAAGGTGAGTGATTTTGATTTGTATCAATGTTATGCATCTAACATTTGTGTTACTAACATGTTTGCAGAATCATAGTCACCTTCAAGGGAAGTATTCCAGGTAGTGCAATTTGATAAGTAAGTGGTGGTTCAGTTATGAGAACCCATGATGGGTATGACGCTCGGGATTCTTATGAGGGATCCGAAGATGCCATGGGAGAAAATGTCCGTAATAGAAATGATGACATTGAGTCTAATGGAAGGAGATTCCAAGAGACACCGTCAGATGTTGCAGCCACCATGAGAAGCTTGATCAAATCCTAGGAAGAGAAGCATCAGTTAAATCCTGCTATGTTGCAGAGTTTGATAGACTTGCATAGAAAGATAGACTCTAGATGAGGTACAGCAAGACCAGAAGGCAGTAAGAGCAGTGCTAGGAGAAGGAGAAGGACTTCTAGTGGATCATCCGATTCTGAAGAATCCAACAGGGATTCAAGTTCTTCTTCTCATAGAAGGAAAAGAAAGAGACACCATAGGGATCGCTCTCGGGATGAATTCAAGAAAGTTAAACCTCCTACATTTGATGGTGAGGTAAGGATGGGACAAGAAGCTGAGGCTTGGCTTCTTGGGATAAATAAGTACTTTCAAGTGCATGACTATTCAGGAAACATGAAGGTAAGAGTTTCCATATTCAATCTGAATGGAAGAGCATCCATTTGGTGGGAACACTTCAAGCAAGTAAAGAGGATTAGTGAAAGGAGACTTAAGTGGAAGCAGTTCAAGAAGTATTTCAAGCAGAAATACTTCTCTGACAGGTATTATGATGACAATATTAAGGAGTTACATGAGGTGAGATTGGGACAGTAGACCATGGAAGAGTATGCAAATACATTTTTGGAGCTGTTGAGGTATGTTCGGTACATCAGAGATGAAAAAGTGAAGTTCCAGCATTTTCTGAGTGGATTACCTTAGTCTTACAAAGATAGAATTGAGTTTTATGAACCTAGATCTATTGAAGAAGCAATAAGGAAGGCTAAGTATTGCTATGAGCAAAGCAAAGGTAAGCCGGATTACCACAAGGCATGGAAGGATAAGAAGAACGAGAAGTTTGACCAAAGGAAGAAAGGGTTCAAACCTTCTAATTTCAGGAATCAGCAAAAGCCGCCATCTCAAGCTGCGAGTAAGCCAGTTGGAGTGACCGAAGAAAAGCCTAAAGATCCACAACAAAATAGAGGGCCACTTCAATGTTGGAAATGTGGACGACCCCACATGTGCAGAAATTGTCCACTCGAGAATGAGAGTGCAAGGCCAGCTTATAACGTTCAAGAAGCAAAAACAGTGGGTCAAGTAGCAAGGGCAGTCCCTAGGATCTATGCAGCACTGGAGGACCACCAGGCAGATCACCAGTCAACTGTAGTTGAATTAGCAGGTAAGATTGTTGAACAATCTATTTCTATTTTGATTGACCCTAGTTCTACACATAGTTACATTACTCCTAGAGTAGTGGAGATTTGTGCCTTTAAGAAAGTAAAGCACATGAAGTCTTGGTTAGTTCAGCTAGCCACTGGAACTAAGAGAAAGGTCAGTGAAGTGGTAGATAAATGTCCATTGGTCATGAATGGATTGGTCACTTGTATAGATATGAATGTTATACTGCTTGGTTCCTATGATGTTCTCATTGGAATGGATTGGCTAGAAGCTCACAGGATAAATCTTGACTGCTACAATAAGAATTTCGAATGCATGAATGAAGAAGGGAACCTAGTAGTTGTGAAAGGTATTCCAAAGGTAATTTCAGTGAGGCAAGTTTCGGCAATGCAGTTAAAGAAGTTCTGTAGGAAGGGTTTCCAGTTGTATGCAGCTCATATTTTGGAGGAAATGAGAGATGAAACTCCTAGGTTGGAGGACTATCAGGTGTTACAGGAATTCAATGATGTGTTTCCTAATGAGATTCCAGGGCTTCCCCCAAAGCGGGACATTGATTTCATAATTGAACTTGTGCCAGGAGCATCACGAGTGTCCAAAGCACCCTATAGGATGAGTACACCAGCGATGCTAGAATTGAAGATGCAATTGCAAGAGTTGTTGGAAAAGAAGTATATCCGGCCGAGTGTGTCTCCTTGGGGAGCACCAGTTCTATTTGTAAAGAAGAAAGATGGTACACTCAGGCTGTGTATTGATTATAGATAGTTGAACAAGGTTACCGTGAAGAATAAATATCCTTTGCCTAGGATTGATGACCTCTTTGATCAAATGAGAAGAGAAAAGGTGTTTACCAAGATTGACTTGAGGTCTAGTTACCATCAGGTGAGAATCAAGGATGAAGACATTCATAAGACACCCTTCAGGACAAGGTATGGGCATTATGAGTTTGTAGAGGTACCATTTGGTCTCACGAATGTGCCAGCTACATTTATGTGCCTTATGAATAGTGTCTTCAGCAGGTATTTGGAAAAGTTTGTTCTTGTTTTCCTCGATGACATTCTTGTTTATTCTAAGAATGAGGAAGAGCATGAAGAGCATTTGAGATTGACATTGAATTTGCTCAAGGAGCACCAGTTGTATGTCAAACTGAGCAAGTGTGACTTCTATAGAGATAGAATTCAGTATTTGGGTCACATTATCTCAAAAGAGGGTATATCTGTGGACCCTGAAAAGATTGAAGTCATTATGAATTGGCCTACTCCAAGAAATGTGACAGATGTAAGATCTTTTATGGGACTTGCAGGATACTACAGGAGATTCATTGAGGGATTCTCCAAAGTTGCACATGCCATCACTTCCTTGCAAAAGAAGGGGATCAAGTTTGAATGGACATCGAGGTGTGAAGAAAGTTTCCATAGGTTGAAGAATCTTCTCACCCGTGCACCAGTATTGAAAGTTGCAAATCCAGAGAAGGATTTTGTGGTGTGTACTGATGCATGTGGACAAGGGCTTGGAGGAGTCCTTATGCAAGACAACCATGTGATATGTTATGAGTCAAGAAAGATGAAGGATCATGAGAAGAACTATGCCACTCATGATCTAGAGTTTGCAGCCATAGTACATGCTCTTAAGATGTGGAGGCATTACTTGATGGGTATGAGATTTGAGCTCAAGACAGACCATTGTGGTCTGAAGTATTTGTTTGATCAGCCCACTCTAAATGCTAGGCAAGCAAGATGGCTGGAGTTTTTGTGTGAATTTGATTTTGAAATCAAGCACATAAAGGGAAAGAAAAATAAGGTAGTTGATGCACTCAGCAGGAAGGTGCAGGAAATGCATGTGGCATCTCTTAGTATTTGCCAATCAGATTTGAGGCAGCAGATTGTTAATCATGTTGCTAGAGATGAATTGTATGAGTAGGTAAAAGACAAATTGCAGCAGCAAAGTATTGAGAAGAGGTATGAGGGATATAAATTGGAAGAAGATGGACTTCTCACTTTTAAAGGCAGAATTTATATTCTGAATATAGCAAACTTGAGGAGAGTTGTTATGGATGAAATCCATCAAGCTCCGTATTTTGGCCACCCAGGATATCAGAAGACAATTGCTACAGCTAGAAAGCAGTACTTTTGGCCAGGAATGAAAAAGGATATGGCTGAGTACATTTCCAGGTGCATGAAATGTCAGTAGGTAAAGGTTGAGCATCAACACCCTGCAATTTTGTTGCAGCCTTTGCTAGTTCCGGAATGGAAATGGGAAGTTATTTCAATGGATTTTATTACAGGATTGCCAATGACTGGGAGACAACATGATTCCATCATGGTTGTGGTGGACAAGTTGACAAAGGTAGCACATTTTATACCGGTTAAGTCTACACATAAAATGGATGATATTGCAAAGATATTCATGAAGGAGATATTCAAATTGCATGGATTTCCGAAGGCAATAGTATCTGACAGAGATGTCAAGTTCACTTCCAACTTTTGGAAGGGGTTGTTTGCAGATTTGGGTACAAAGCTAAACTTCAGCACTGCATACCATCCTTAGATAGATGGGTAGACAGAGAGAGTTAATCAAGTGCTTGAAGATATGCTTCGCATGTATGTAATGGACAAACCAACCAAGTGGGAAGATTACTTAAACTTGGTAGATTTTTCTTATAATAATGGACATCAGGCATCCTTAGGGATGAGTCTGTATGAAGCTTTGTATGGAAGAAGGTGTAGGACACCAGTGACTTGGGATAATCCAGTGAACAGGATTGTGCTTGGGCCAGAATTCCTCAAGGAAATGGAGCAAGAGGTCGTAAAGATCAGGAAGAATCTGAAAGCATCACAGGATAGATAGAAAATCTATGCAGATAAGCATAGGGTGAACAGTGAGTTCAGTGTTGGGGATCATGTTTACCTCAGAGTGAGGGAAAGGAAGAGTTCCTTGAAGCTTGGAAGTTGTGCCAAGTTGTCACCAAGATACTGTGGGCCATTTGAAGTGCTTGAAAGAATAGGGCCAGTTGCATATAGACTTGCATTGCTTGCTAGCACTAGAGCTCATAATGTTTTTCATGTTTCTTTGCTTAAGAGATATGTACATGATCCTAACCATGTGATAAATTGGGATGTGATTCAGGTGGAACCTGAGGGAGAGTTCCGAATTGAGCCAATGCGCATCCTCTACAGGAAGGTCACAATGCTCCGGAACCGAGCCATAGGTCAGGTAAAGGTGTAATGGGAGCACTATGAACCTGAAGAGGCTACATGGGAGCTAGAGGATGCCATGCGATTGGCACATCCATTTTTGTTCAATTTTGCGGAACACTGAGGCGATACCAGTGTAGCATTTTGTTCAATTTTGCGGAACACTGAGGCGATACCAGTGTAGCATTTTGTTCAATTTTGTAAGCACTGAGGATAGTGCTATTGAAGGGGGGGGGGAATGTAACACCTCGGTTTTGACCCTGTTGCATTTGATGTACATGATGTATATATATATATTGTAATGGTCATGGTGTGGAGCTAAAGGCTAAGGCCCCACCACTAATCGGTTATGCTATGTTTTGGATTTAAACTTGTCATCAATGGTATATCGGGGCATGCAACACATATTAAGTTTATCATCATGTAAATATGCATCTCTAATTAAATAACCCGACCAGCTACGATCGCGGCAGCTAAAATGAGAAAGGGGCATGATTTTCACAAGGATAAGGGCGGGGAAATTGTTAAACCTTGAGCAAGAGGGAAAAACCCATGTGTCATCTTCCCTTGTTTTATTCCAACCAATTTCATTAAGAATTACTGCTAGTGGTTGAGGCAGTTATGGTATTTGGGAGTGGGGTGGCAGGACTGTCAGTCCTCACCCACATGCACACTCCACCATGGTTGACTTCACAATGGAAGAAAAACCACTGCAATCACTCACGCAGACATTCATTCTCTCCATGCCTGTGCTGAACACTCACGCACTTCCAATTCGCATCCTCTCTGTAGGTTGTTTGTCCTCACGTAGGGACCATATTGTGTCCATTATCCTCATGCACAGGTATTCTTTTGTGTTGGACTCACATAGCTAGCTGGGAGCTGTGCGTTTTCATCCATGATCTATTGTGTTGCTGTGGTCTTCCTTATATTTTGGGACGGGAGTCTGCTCATTTCACGCACAGTTTGGAAGTCGGTATTTTTCTCTTCCTCAGCGTGGTTTACGTATGTTTTTCCTTACCAATTCATGGCCTATACATATGTTTATCTCTGCCCAGCTGTGAATGTGGTTTTCCTTTCCAACCACGGACTTTATAAGCTCCATGGTGACTGCACTGTTTGATGGGGTCACTGATTTTCCCACGTTGTTGGCTGTGTTTTCTGTAGTCTTCTTTACATTTTGGGGACTGTTGTAAATTTGCTTGAGAGTCATTTTGGCCACGATAGGGCCAAGAATGACTCAGGAATTGTCTTCCCTGTCTTAAGCTGTATTAGCTGATTGATTGCATGTGTGAAATGGTTGGTCTTCGGACTGTGTAAGGAGCAGGGATGGGGGCTTGGTTTTCTTGATAAACCTGGTGGCTGGAAACCACACAGATAGAGCTAGAGGGCTAGCCTTCTTCGCCACCACCCCTGAATAGCACTGGAAGGGAATGCAGGGCCTGAGGGACTGTGTAGTAGAGAAGGAATTGATTCCTTGTGTTGGGTGTGTGTGGGTGTCTTAGAGGTTAGGATAGTTCTAGTGTAGGTGTTCTTGGCTCTGTAATGAGCTCACCAGCTTAGAATTGAGCCTTTCCCCAACTCCTTGATGGCCTGATAAACCCAACTATGTTGGCTTGGATGTGTTTTGTGTATCCTTGGCTATGTGTAAGCCTGCTTGTTCCCCTATTCCTTAGAGAATCATGCCCAGCTCATTGGTGGCAGCACTGCTGAAAGAGTAAGGAGCACGCTGGCCTATGGTTGGGTGGAACGTTGCAGCGACATAGCTGGTTGTCGAAAGGAGTTCTCTATAAGTTAAGTGATCTTGTCCATTTCTACTTCTGCAACTATATTTGCTGTTAATGATTATAATGAACGTGTTGAATGCTTGTTTGAACATATGTTGGTTTCCGCTGTGTATGATGATTAATTGCATATGTGCATGTTTTATTTCAAAGTCTTTTTTTAGGCATGTTGTTTCAGCAATTTTGTGCATGCAAATGTTCATGGGGCTCTTAGCCCGGTTGGTTAAAGCATGGGGTCGCATCCTCTTCGTCATTCGAAGGGTTGGGGACGTGACAGGTACCCACTACCAGTCCCCCAAACTGGCCAAATACCCCACAAACCAAATATATTTTCAACTATCACTTCGACCTTTGAGAGAAATCCAGACAAAGAAGCTGAAGTTACCAGACGTCGGACCTCAAACCAGAACCCTGCCTACCAGCCACTGATCTGACCAGGGGAGAAGAAGAAGAGAATATCTATTATATAAATAAAAAAATCAACCAACTCTTCTCTAATTTGGATTCAACTCCTCAGATCGACAATCCACCTCTTGACCTCACTTCCACAAACCTAATCAACCTTGACCATTCACTAACTCCATCACCACCACCACCACCACCCCCCGACTTAGAACAAACCCCACCACATCCATCAATACCAACTGCATCCACTTCTACACCCCCTGCATCTAACCAACCAAAGGAAGCAATCATCCCACTTCCCCAAACAAAGAAACCATTAACCACTGCTATACCACAAACCTAAAATCTCGACTCGACTTTTGCAGGTACACAGGTGCTGAAACAAAACAGAAATGGAAAAGCATAAGAAGAAGAAGGAGAAACAGAAGAAGGAGCATCATGGATAACCATCAAAGGTCCATATAAAATTGAAAGATGCAACCTCACTAACTGATGCAGATCTAGGAAAACTCCTGAAAACCCTAGCAGTTGAAGCAAAGACAAGGAGCCAACAGAGACATAAGGAACTCAACAACAAGGATGAAGAACAGGTTGAGTTCCTCAACAAATGCAGAAACCTTGCAGAATTAGTAATGCCAAGACCAGTAGAGGTCGACACCGACAAACTGCTCGAAAGAGCTTATCAACTATTTGAAAGCATGGTGTCGACACTCTAAAACAGCTTCAGGAAACAAAGGAGGAGCAGAAAGAAGAAACCGTCTAACTGCTGATGGTGCAACACACTGCCTTCTCGGAAGCCTACAAAGTGTTACAAGATCACATGGAAGAGTATGTTATGATGAAATAAATACTATGAGACTAGCCTGCTTACTACAAGTGATTCTATCAACAAACCAGGAAGACCCGACAGGAGATCCAAGCACTTGAGAAGAGGAAGCCCACTGATATAGAAATTAGAAGCACAATTGAAGATCAAATAGTACTGGAGACAACTAAACTGTAGAAACTCGAGCGGGAAGCTCATCAGTGGGTGCACCAAGCTATCCCCAACTTGGAAAAAGTTGACATCATCTACCCATAGATGAAATGACTTATAGAGACTGCAGAGGAGAAAGACCAGTTTATGGGTCCTGACATGGAGAGAATAGCTAAAATATCCATTTCAGAGAATATGTCAATCTTATCAAGTTTGACTACACTCACCATCGACATCCAGAAAATATTGCAAATTTTGACAGATTTCCAACATCACCTAGTAGTGACAGCCCCAACAATTGTTGAATTCTGTGTATAGAAAAGACCGACCATCAGACTTCATAGCCCATGAATACCAAGCACATCATAATGACTACTAAGACAGATAGGAATATTTTTGTACCTCCCTGTTTCTTCGAGATGAAGAAATGTTTTGTTCATGGGGGAGATGTTGGAGGAGCAGGTTGGTATGTCGACTTGAACGACAGCTGACTTAGTTGATCAACCAACTAAGTCTGTTGGCTGACTAAACTAGAGATTAGGTTTGCCACCTAAGGTCGTGTCAGTTCATCGAACCGATAGGTAGTTATTTTGTAACTATTTTGTAATCATATATATTAGGATCTTGAGCCAGATGAGAACTCAGTTTAGTTCTCCGTATTATATGGACCCATTCATGTTAATATAATCTATTAATTCATCTACTTGTTCTTATCTCTTGTCTCTGTTATGTATGTATGTTTTATTCTGTATTATTGGTAACCTTATGTGATCTATGAGATTACAACAAGCAAAGAAAAAGATATATTTTCTTAAAGAGGCTGAATACAAGGTACCTAAAGGACAATACTAGATTGTACAAGATGATTAGGCTCCAAATAATATAACTGAAGGAAGCTAAGGAAACCCCTAGTAGCCACCCCACCTTGGAAACCCTAGTTGAGGCTACTATTAGCCTTCATCCTCTACAAACCAGCCGGGCTGCTGTTAATCCTCCTAGCATAGAGCATGCTGAAGAAGAAAGCTAAGCAGATATCCATAAAGAACATTTTCGGGAAAACCCTAATAAATTTTGAAAACAGGGCTTTTAGTGGCTTAGGCGGATGCTGGGGCAGTTCATTAGCCACTAAAAGTGCCACTTTAAACAGCTAACGGTTCCGATGGTCAAGCCTCTTAAGCATCGAAAGTAGACAGAGGCTTAAAATCAAATTTTGGCATACAGGACCGGTTTTGGGTGAATATAGGTGGCTCAGGGACATAGTCTGAAGATGAAGGGCGTAGAGGAAAGCATTAGAAAAAGGTTTGTTTCGGTTTTACTATGACATAACAGCACAAAAGGCCACCAACACCTAGCTGTCAGGAGAAAATAGTGGCTTAACTAGTAGAGGGCCAGTAGTAGTAATTGTCAGCAATTACCTTAGTTATTTGAAGGTTCATACATTGAACTAATTCTTCAGTTAAATTAGACAAGTAGTTAATTAGGGTTTTTTAACCTAATTTGCAAAAAACTATTATTTTGTTTATTTTTGTAAAAACAGATCCAAGTTTTCAAGATCTATATATTTTGTAAAGGCTATAAAGCCTAATACTTATTTTATGAAAAGGGTTTGAGTTCGAGGACTTATAGACCTATACTATTTTCAGCTTCTCATTTTGCTCATGATTTAATATAAGATCTTTGGTTATCATTTGTTCAGCTTCCATTTCTATATTTACTGTGCTTATACCTGAATGTGTATTTAGGTTATAATCAAGTTAATTAATGACTCATAGCTATCACCCTATTAGCATGTTGATGTGAATTGAATTATAAGTACCATCCTTATCATGATTTATCCATTTATATGCATATGTTTTGTGTGTAAATCTGCCAGCCTGATGTTCTCCATCCGTGCACCTTATTGTCAACCTTAGAATAGTGCTAACTAAATCCTTGTATTTGATTGAGTTTCATGCATGTCTTGAGAGTGGAAGGTCATATAGGTCACCTGAATTGATCCATATTATAAAACCCAAAAAACATTGTAAGTTACCAAACATCCTCGAGCTACAACCTAGAGGAGTTTCCTGGAGTAATAAAAGGAGGATCACATCGTGCAACCATGTCAGGAAGGCTCTACACTTACATCTGACCATGGGAGGAACAAATCCAGCAACCCTGTTGGAAAGGATCTGCACTTACATCTGACCATGGGAGGAACACATCCTGCAACCATGTCAGAAAGGCTATGCACTTACATCTAACCATGGGAGGAACACATCCCACAACCATGTCAGAAAGGATCTGCACTTACATCTGACCATGGGAGGAACACATCCTGCAACCATGTCAGAAAGAATCTACACTTACATCTAACCATGGGAGGAACACATCCCATAACCATGTCAGAAAGGCTCTACACTTACATCTGACCATGGGAGTAACACATCTTGCAACCATGTCAAAAAGGCTCTGCACTTACATATGACCATGGGAGGAACACATCCTAGAAAGGATCACAGACTCATCACTTCCCCTTGGAAGGGACCTCGATATGGAGAACATGGAGCTTCTCCCTGAAGTACTCAAACTTCACTCTGGCTAATGGCTTCATCAACACATTAGCTATCTGCTCATCCATTGCAACATACTAGACCTTCAATTCTCCTCTCCACACCATATCCATGATATAGTGATATTTGATCTCGATATGATTTGACTTGTCATGGAACACCGGGCTCTATGAAAACTTCACACAACTATGGTTGTCGCAATATATATAAGTGGCATCCAACTAGAGATCAAACAAATAATATAGTAGCTTCCTTAGCCACACTTCCTCATAGCTAGTTGAAAAAGCTGTGACATACTCTACTTCGGTTGTACTCAGTGCCACGTAGGATTGCTTCCTGCTAAACCAATAGATCACCCCCGATCCCATACTAAAGAAGCACCTCGGAGTGCTCTTCCTATCAATGGAACTATCTACCCAATCTGAATCAACATAACCTTCCAGGTTAATCTCTTGATTCACCTCATACTTGAGCTGATAATCAACTATACCCTTCAGGTACTTCAAAATATGCTTTGAAACAATTAGGTGAACATGTCTCGGATCTATCAGGAACTGGTTCAATTTGTTCACAACAAAGAAAATATTTGTCTCATATTCGTTAGGTACATCAATGACCCAATCATCTGATGACACATCGTGGCATTAACCATCTCTGATGAATAATCACTCGATAGCTTCAATTTTGATGCCATAGGTGTGGTCATGGCCTTGCAGTCCATCATCCTGAAACTCTTCAAGATCTCCATTGCATACTTTCCTTGTCCTAGGGAGATTCCATCCACATTCTGCCATACGTCCATGCCTAGAAATTAGCGCATCATATCCAAGTCCTTCATCTCAAACTCAACAGCAAGTATCCTTCTTGCAACTTTAATGAGTTCAAGTCATCAACATATAATATGAGCATCACTGGTATTCCTCCTTATACCTTGAAGTAAATATTGGAATCCGCTTTACTCTTAGTAAATCCTAGAGTCATCAGTAATCTATCCATCCTGTCGTATCATGTCGAATCTCAGGATCTTCTGCAATCACTCCCTATGAAGTGGAGCATCATTCTCCCTCTTCCTTTCTTACTCTATGTATTGAAACATTCTTTACTGGAGTGACAAGTAGCTTCCTATTCTACTAATATTCTATGTATCCATATAGGGTCACTGGATACCAAGATCCTCTATCTTGAACCTTTTCAATAGTTCTTCTCGCACCCATCTGTGAGCTTGTCATCCTCTATAGGGTTTCATATTCAACCTTGTAGCAAAGGTTAAGATCTTCATCACTCTAGGTGATCTTCAAGCTCCTGTTATATGTGTTATCCCATGGGTGCCTTCTGAGCTCGTACAAGGCCTTCTTTAATTTGCACACATGATTCTTCCTATCATGTGTCTCAACTCCCAGTGGTAGAAAATGTCTCATCTTTCTATGAGAAACCTCGTGCTATGAATATTTCCTTGTATCCCACGATGTTTCCATCTACTGCATATTGGATCTTGTAGATCCATATGGAAGACACTACAGTCTTCCCTTCAGTTCTCAATACCGCATCCTAGACATCATTCTTCTTGAACTAGTTGTCTTCTTCCCTTTCTTCTTGGCTACTTATTCATAGCTGGAAGGTTCTACATCAATGATGTCGCTCAACAGTGTCACATAACTGCACTGTGTCTGAGACCTCTTTCTTCCTTTACGGTATCGTCATATTATTCTTCATCTTGTATTATTTCTCGAATTGTCATCACTTGTTCTTTGGAACAAGTCTCATCCTTCTTTTCTTGTAGGCGATTGTATATGATCTTCCCTACAAGTCAAATGCATTAGTTGTATGGTTAGAAACATTTCATAAAGCATATTCATAATGGAAAATTATTATGCATAAAGATATAAGAATGCAACTATTTTAGCCAATACAAAATTCATCCATATCTCACGGAAACTTTCTAGATTCCTTCCATCTCTACCATGACATCATTGAGATTGTGCGCTAATCCAATATGTTAGCAAAGAGGTTTCATTCTAGATAAGTAGCAATGGAGAGTTGTATAGGACCATGAGCTACTTACCCATCACATGCATATTAGTAGTATACTATCATTAATGCAAACAATCTATCATGCATAACACATCATCTGAATATAAACAAATGCATAACCAAACAATATCATGAACTGACAACTACACACTTATCTTTATTTGTTTCGTGGGTAGACTCCTTCTTTCAGCTTCATCACCTTCTTCATTCATAATAGCATCATTTCTTATCCAAAAGCTAATATGGATAAGAGGTTCTTCAAGAATTGATTCCTTCATATTTCTCATCGCTTGAGGGATCTTCTTTGAATTGTGAGAGCTAGATATTTAGTTTCTCCCATCTTCTTGAGTCGAACTGCATCTTGTGTGTGCTCTTCCCAGAGTCTGCCGAAGGTAATCACTTCCTTTTGGCACACATTCGTTGAATGAATGAATCCCATGATGATGGAAGGCCATTCAAGGTAGTTATCACAACTTCTGCATTCTCTGCTTCTTCATCCACTGGTTCAAGTTGCTCCTTGATTTTAGAGACCCTTGTAAAGTATGACTGTATGGTCTTTGCATTTTGGATCTTTAAATTCTTCAACTGGTTTCTCAGAGTCATATTCTGATTTATGTTCTTCCCTTCAAATAGCTTGGTAAAGGAATCAAACATGTCTTTAGGTGTCTTTAGGGAATACATTGGATCCTTGATTGAATCAACAATGATCTTCTTGGCCTACCAAGTTCTTCTTGTGTAAGGCTTTAGCCTCACCTCCATCTGGAAATGGAACCTCTCCACTTATGTAGGTGTCCAATTCATTTTCTTCAAGAATTAGTTAAAAATTATACTTCCATGCTTGGAAGTTTTTAGCTTCACCAAGCTTGTCATCAAGCTGGTGTGATAGGTCATTTTGAAATGAGAACCTCAAATGTAAATAGCAAAAGATTAGATCTTACAAATTTGAGGTGTCCATCCTAGTTTCGGATCTGGCTGATCTAGGGTTTATAGAGAATCCCTAATTTTCAAAATTTGGAAAATTTAAGATCTGATTGGATAGAAATATGTGACTCTTCAAGGTGAGCTATCCAATGTACTCCTTTTCTTAAAACAATGGAGGGAAGCTCCCGAAACAGAAATCGCTACTTTTCCAGTTTCCTCTATAGAAATGCCTGATATTGTTTCTGTGGTATCTTAGAAAGTACTACTCCTCCGTGTCTAAAATTTAATAGTAAGGCAACCCAATATTTCCTATTTCCAACACCAAATGTTTGACCAACTTGGTTTCAACAATTGGGACTTATGAGAGTTTTACCAAGGTGACTTATTTCAAGACTATTCAGCATAGCTAACTTGTATGGAATTCCACATGTCACTGTTTCACCTTTGGGGTATGAAAATTTTACCAAAGAAAGTACAGTCCATGGCATATCTAGAACACCTTGATAAATTTAATTTGGACCTTCGTAGCTCAAGATATAGCAATTCTACCTAGGTGTCCTATTTAGGGATGAATCTTGGAAGAGGCTGGAACCCTGATTTGGAGGAATCATATCTCCCATAATATAATGAATCTGATGCTGAAATATTCACACAAGGTACATCAGGATTTTATATTCAGCCTTTGAAAATTTTGGTTCCTAATCCTTCTTCAATATCAATATATAGTGAATATAGAAAAACTACCAATTTTAGTATTTTAGGGTTTTTCCAGGCCTGAGGTCAAATTAGGGTTTGACTTTCCCAGAATTTTACCCAACCAAAAACATCGACCTTGGTCTCTAAATTTTGATTTTGGGGAGGATAGAAATCCTATGCTGTGCTCACTCAAAAATTCCACTTCTATGAGAAGCCCTAATTTCCCGCTGCGGAAACTGAAAATGCCTGGAGTAAAATCCTGCTTCGACAGAAAGATGCGCCCTTCAATGGAGAGTTAGCCTAGCCTCCTTTTGCTGATGGTTTGTGGAGAGAGATCCGAAAAGTAAGAAGCCCTAGATTCTATAGCTGCATAGTTTCTTCTTCTCAGGTTAGCTCTGATACCATGTCATATTCTTATCATTTAATCAATATGATCTAGGATCTTATCTGAGAGAATAAAATGCAAAACAATAATCTCAAGAGACACAAAGAGTTTTCCTTGAGGAAACCATAAAGGAGAAAACCCTACAACTTCCTCATATATAGAATGAGCACTATTAGAGGAGTAAGTTGGTATGTTGAGTTGAACGATAGCCAACTTAGTTGGTCAACCGACTAAACTAGAGATTAGGTCGGCCACCTAAGGTCATGTCGGTTCACTAAACCGACAGGTAGTTATTTTGTAACTGTTTGTAAATAATATATATTAGGCCATTGATACAGATGAGAAATTGGTTCAGTTCTCTGTATTGTATGGACCCTCTCATGCTAATACAATCTGTTATTCTATCTACTTGTTCTTGTCTCTTGACTCTGTTATGTATGTATGTTTTAGTATGTATTATTGGTAACTTTATGTGATCTGTGAGATCACAACATTGGTTCCATTGATGGTAGTACATGTCTGAGATGTATGCAAGCAGATGATATTAGAATAGGATATTAAGGACTGGTGGGAGCGTAAAGTAGCAAATTATTTGCAGAATTACACACAAAGAAACAGATTGATGACCGCACAAGCAAAAGAAATATTCTTTACAGAGACACATGAGAATTTTGTAGAATCAGTGCCCCAACTTCTGAAGAAACTCCTGGATGAAAAAGATGGAAGGGACTAAAGATCAACAATTACTAGAAAAACTGATTCACGTGGGAAGAACAAACTTGTTGGAGTGGTTTGAAAAAATCACCGACAACTTCTGCGAGGAGAAAGCAGTAGAAGATAGAACTTCGGTGGAAACCTTCAAGAAGAAATTCTACACACACCTCCCTGAGTAATTTTTGTGTTCCTTACCGACCTTGCTGTTTAAATTCCTGATTGAGAAGGGAGTGGGTCATATTTTTGAACCCCATCCATCACTTCATGGACCACCATTAAACCCTAATTGGGTAGAAAAGAAAAAGAGGTGGGAAAAATTCATTATAGAAAGCAAGTGGGAATACTTCCTAAGCAAGTAGACATAACTATTCAGGATTTCTAAAGCATCAAGTAGGCTATGGGAGGGTAGATGGTCATATGTCAAAATAAATTTGAGTGGATTCTAGTCGACTAAAAGAAATACCAATCACCAGTAATGAGAAGTCAACCTAAAAGGGAAATCAAGAAGACAGTGTCACACAAAAGTATGACAGACTTCTAGAAAATAGAGAGGGAAAGGAGGCTACAAAGTAGGGAAGAAAGAAGAGAAAGATCCTTAGCGCTGCAGAGAGGAATGAGTACTAGGGTGACCGACCAGGAAAGAGATTCGTCGGAGTTGGGCCATGACCGACAAGAAGAAGGCATGGAAGAAGAGGCATCCCCTATGGAATAAGAACTATGGATAGAGCAGCAAGAAGATCTCCAATTAAAAGTTCCTTGGGAATTAAAACCTTCGATAGATCCACGTACCCGGATACAAGCTATTGTGGAAGAGGACCTCAGACTAGGAGCTGGTGACTTTGGTATATGGAGCCAACTAGACGACGATACATACACTGGTAGACATCTCATTATCCATTGAACAGAAGAAGAAAATTGGGTTACGCTTCAAGCATTACCCTCCAACCGAAGTATCCACTTACTTTTACTGACACATGAGGGAGCACCCCCCCTACCTAATACAACTTTGGAGGATACAGAACATTCAGAACTGTGAAAAGATAATTGCAGTTGGACATCGACAGAAGAAGTCAACACCAACCAACTACTGGTCGAAGAAGAAATGACAAAAACAACCGATGGGAACAAGAGTTCCATTGATGATAGTTCCATAGAGAGGAATAAGCAAATAACCCCACCACCCCCACCACCACCACCTCCTGAAAGCAGTGACAGTGACTCCGACATGGGTCGTGGATCAGCACACATTCCTCTATATGAGGGTGATGAGGACCCTAGACGACACTGGTTTGTCTGTGAATCAACTTTGGAGGCTAACCAAGTTACAAATGAATACAGGAAGATGGCGCAATTCACTGGTGCCTTGAGGAAAAGGGCATTAACTTGGTACATGACCTTTTCTGAGAGAACACCCTGAGCAACCAAAGCTGAGATAAAAGCACAATTTCTATAATTTTTTAAAACTCTAGATGCAAAGCATTTGGCAGCAAAGAAACTAAAAACGACATCACAGAATCCAAGAGAAACTATCTGTGATTATGATAAATGATTCAAATACCTTCTTAGCCAATTGGACTATTTTATTGACGAACAGTTATTAATCCAGTGGTTTCTTGCAGGTTTATCACAGAAAATTTGTCGACACATAAGTCTGGAGACATTCAAGACTTATGAAGATGCGCGTACAAAATCTCTCCAAGTAGAAATGGATGAGGACATACCAGCATACTCCATCGATCACAGATTAGAAGAACAACCCGAGAGCGTACAGAAGTCATTAAAATAATTAAACCTCAAAAGTCAAGATATCTGGTGCACGAAGTCCTCGACAGTCAGACATTCAAAAGACAACTGTCGACAAGACATCAGCTGACAGGACATTCGATTCGTGCAGACTAAATGGTTTTGTGACATTTTCCAAGAGCATGGAGACCACTCAAAAAAATATTTCCCATTCAACATGAAGAATGGCAAGGCATCTTGGTGTGCAATCTGTGAAACCAAAAATCATAACACAGCCGACTGCCATCTGAACTTCAAGAACAGAAAAAATTATCATGCAGTCTATCAGACCAACGCAGGTGCACAAAGTAATGAGCAAAACCACGTGCCAAATGATCATAGCAATCAAATATACGAAGGTCAAAGATGCGAGCGTCGATATGAAAACCGATGTGGAGGCTATGAAGGTCGAGGTCAATTCTCTAGGAATCGAGACAACCGACCAAGTTGACCCATCCAATGTTTCACATGTTATAAGGAGGGACAACGACATGCAGACTGTCCATACAAGCACAGGAATGACCTCAAATTCTGTACTAATTATGGCATAGGGGATCACTCATTAGAGGATTTCCCTATTATGCTTGAAAAGATAAATAAAAATAAGAATGTTAATGTCTTGTCTTGTGTGCAAAAACATGATACTATCAATACAAAGAATTTACATATCGTAACCCGATAAGGGATGAAAACTGGGAGTGATAATCCCCAAATAAGCAAGATAAAAGAGAAAAATGTTTATCCTGACCCAGTTAAAGAAAAAAAATATATATAAAGATGCAACAAATATATTTAGAGAATTTGCACGATAGGAAGAAGTAAACGACAATCGACATAACACAATAAAAGAATTAATACAACTAGTATAGAAAGATAACTTAGTATCTCAATTCATCAACTTATTATATGAAATAAAACACAACAACACCAAAAAATAAACAAATAATATCTGCAGTCTAAATCAAAAAGATAAAAGTGATGCCAACCCACTTGTCTACTTGGAAATTGAAGGATACCATGTTCGACAAGTTGTACTCGATTTCGGATCACAGGTAAATAGTATGACTCGACACACATGTGAACAGTTAGGTAGACCTCAACTATATGAGTCAGATGTATACCTAAAACTATCCCACCAAGGCCTAATTGAACCTATTGGGGTCTAGAAAAATGTGGACACCATAATTAAGGGAATACCAACCAAAGTCAACTTCGAAATTATCGACCCTAAGGAAGGATCCAGCTCCTTCCTAGCATTAGTAGGTCGACCTTGGGGAAGAAAGATGAAAGCATCAATATCCCTAGATAAAGAGAGAATAAAATTAAAAGGAAATAGACAAAAGGTCATTGTACCTATTCATCCATCCCAAGGAGAACCTTGGACATAACCTATCGATGAAGAAGTTGATATCCGACAACTTTACCAGATACAAAATAATGCAGATTATACAGAACCTAATATCTATGGAGAACTTCATTTGGGAAACCAAGACTCCATAGGATATAATTCAGATACAAAATTATATGATTGGGAATTCAAGAACTATGAAACACAAGAAAGAGGGTACTGGAATATCCAAAAAGTACAGAAAAAGCCCACCCGACAGTGCTTCATAGTGTCCATTGTACCAAAAATATTTGAGAAAAAAATTAGGGAATACCTGTAGCCACCTTTCACACACCTAGGTCATGTGGCAGAAATCTTCAAGCAACTTGGTGTGTCCTTGGGGGCAAGTCTCGAGTCAAGGCTGTCACCTTGTTCTTAACTCCTCCATTTAGGCTCAACTCCTAACGAAGCCAAGGGGGGTAGACCCTATTAAGTTACTAAGGATGATTACTTAGTGTTGTGATGTTGAAACTGACTGATTTACTTAGGAGTTTGGAATTTAATTATAGATAATCAAAGATGGCAAGATATAAATGATGAACACACGAAAGCACAATGCTGAGACACAATATATATATATATATAACAGGAAAATAACCAGTGCCTTAGAATGGAGTCAAAAATAGAAACAATGTACTTGCATGTGCTTGGAGTGAGTGTTTTGTGATTGCCTCTTGGTATGTTTTAAGTTAAAAATGAAGTGTGATTTGATTAAAATTAGGCGAATGGGGGACTCCAGATATACCCGAGAATACTTGGAGTATGTCCAAAACTAAACCTTCATGGCTACCCACAAGGAATATGTGGGCTGAAATGGAGTCTCTAGGGCTATTGTTCATAACGCATCTGTTAGGGTGTGACAGAGATCGGTGCCCCGAGGTCGCTTTTCAGAAGTTCTTGCTTCCTTTGGGTATTTTCCCACCATAAAAGGTTTGATCTAGGTGTTGGATTTTCACCTGATGGTTTTTCAGTTGGGGAGAGTGAGTCCTAATTATACTAGTCACCCAAGTGATTTTGGTACAGCTTGAATGATTAGATGAACCGCATCCAAGTGCAGAGCATACACACTAGAGTCTTGTAAATTTTAGTAAGTTTTAAACTGGATGTTCTTGTTTAAAAGAAAACCCTCCAGGAACCTCTTTTGATCCAAGTGGATCTCAATCGGGGAATCGAGGAGGGGTTAATTTTATGATATCTAAAAATAAATGATTGAAAAATAAAATATATCCACAATTCTAGTTTTCTAATTAGTCCTACCACGAATCTCTTTCCCCTTTCGAGTCAATCGGGAAATCATGGGGTAAGTATTATGATTACTTTGAAAAAACAGAAATTGGAATATGAAATTAATAATAAAATAAAGTATACTACCCTGAAAATTATATCAATTCTAGTTTAAAAAAGAAATAAGCAGAAAGCAACAAAAAGGACACCGATGCAAATCCCCCCAGGGGGGATGGGGAATGGGCTCGAAAGAGCCTATTCCAAAAATAATTTTATTTATTATTGGTTACAATATCAGTGAAATTAAATATTAGAAACTTCTTGGTCCTTATACAGGCTAAAACCAAGATCTTACAACTTTGCAAAAATTTTAAGAATTTAGTGAAAAAGGAGACCCCTGGGGGATTTGAACACTCCTAAGGCGACTTCGGAAAGCAGCTTCATTTATTTTCTTTCAGACCTGATAAAATAAAGCGATCATGTTAGAATAACATATTCCCAAAATAAATTTAAGAGTACCTTTGGATCAGCCTACCTTATCTAAAAAAAAATGAAGTTAAAACTAGCTAAACAGGCGAAAAAGGAACCAAGGAAAGCAAGCTTTCCTTGGGATATTGGCTTGTTGTTTTTGAAGCCAATGAAATATGCACTGATATTGAAGAATATTAAATTTTATAACAGCGAAAGGAAATCTAATGCATGCAATCTACAAGTTTTCTTTAAATTTTCATGCAAAAAGACGATTTCCCTAAAGCTAGATCTAGAATGCTTATGAAACATTTTTAAGTGCAAGATCTAGAATATAGGATTTGATAAGATAGATCTATGTTGGAATTACTTTTAATATGATATATATAAGCAAAATCAAAGCTACAAACAGAGTAACCGGGTAAAAATGTTGATTTTTTGTAGAAATGAGAAGAAGAGGAGAGAAGGTCGGATCGTTGCTTGAATGGAGCAAGCTGAAAGGAGGCCCTTTTGTGGAGTGCTGAGGGACATGGTATTGAGATTATTGTATAGGAATGGAATCAATCTATATCCACACCTTCATCCAATTGGGAACCTGCACCTAAATAACACAAGCCTGCACACACCTCGTGAGATCTGGATATAGATGTATAAAGCAACAAAAATGAAAGATCATGCCAAAATAACCTTATTTAAGAATATAACTGAAATTTTTGAGCATACATCATATGGATAAACAAGATGAAGCAATCTAGCTTTCCTAGTTTACACCCTTACTAGATTCTGTTGAATCCTTGAAGCCAGAACACAGAAGCAACACAGAATTTGGAAAGAAATTACAGCTACCACATCAACAGCATAACATTGAGAATCCACACATACACATGCACTACATAGTATAGCATCCAAAGCTTCTTTATTCACAAATGATGATCAAATACAGAGTTACAATGGAAATCCCTTCAGTCCAGCTCTAACTAGCTTGGGAGAGGGAGCCTCAAGTAGGATATATATAAATTATAGGCCATCCAGCCCAGGGGGGGGGGGGGAATTCCTCATGGAATCAAGTGAAATCAACTGATGGAGAGTTCATCAATGCAGAAATGAAGCTGAACTAAGACTACTTGTCAACCGGGGGCTTGATTGATCTGACACATCAACCCATACATTGACACCTCAGTCCACAGAGCATCCAGGAGAGTCCACACGTGTGGAGGAGAGAGAGAGAGCGCAATTCCCTATGAAGACAGTTGTAGATCAACTCTGGATCTGATTTGATCCCCTCCTTCAATCAAGGATTTGTCAGATCCAGTCAATCCGCTTCAGATCTGACTGATTTCAATCAAATCGGCTGAGGATCCACTGTTTTATGATTTTGGATTTGCTCCATTATTCATCAATTTATTAATTAAAATAATCAATAATTTATTTTTGGGACTTTCTAACCTGAGTGATGGAAAATCACTCTAAACTTAGGAAATAGTGGGTCCATGGGTTTACGTGGTGCTCTTAGCTTGAAAATGAGCACCTACATGACTGAAACCAATTATTTGGCCCACTTTTATTACAAAATCAAATTTTCCAATTAAACTATTAAAAAATAGCCTAAGTTTTGGAAAAATTAAATTTTAATAAAAAACACTGAAAAAACTAAAAAATTGAAAAATTGAAAAACACCTAGGGGGACTTAGACATGTTCATATGACTTTAAAATGATGTATAGCATGTTTATACATTGACACATAGACTCTAATAACCTCAATAGGCCTAAATTCCAAGCCGACCACCCCAAATTTGGAGGTATGGAATGAAAAACTCAGAAATTATCAGTCGTTTATTCAACAACCAATAATAACCAAGGGAAAAATCACCCTGGGCTGATCGGATTGACAAATGAAGTCTAAGAGACTGAGTCTTTTACAGACACTATCATGCTAGAACATTTATTACAATTCCCTCATGGGGTATGAACATGTGATATAGTACAACAAGCACTTCCCAGAATTACTTCCAAAGGTCTTTTGCAGTCCGAACAAGTTAACCCTGTCCGGTTCACCAGGCTCACTTGATAAAAACCACTAAGTACAAATTAGGTGGTAACATTCTGGCTCCATCTGGGACACATTCTCTGACTGATCTTCTGTTCAAAGGAGAGGATGTGAGAACTCTGGAATCTCTGGGTCCTGAAAGGCAATTAGAGTTTGTTAGTAACATGTATATATAAGAAAAAATTAGCTATAAAAACAAACTAATGTACATAATTAATCTATAATGTGCAAAAAGGAATATTTTAGAAAAACTAATATACAAAGGAAAATTTTCAGCATGGTACAAAATAACTATAATACAATCAATATCTATGATACAACAATATGATATATACAATTTAGAAATACATGCAGGGCAAGGTTTAGAAATTGGCCCTGAAACCACTAATGCCACTAAAGGCATCAAACTGTCTCGGCAAAAAACAGCTTGAGGAGGAAACCATTCACTGGTAAGTTCAATCTTTCTCCTTCCAAGTTGTAGCTAGGGTTTTACCCCTAGCTTATGCGAATGAGCACCTACTAAGGAGAAATGACTCCTTAGTAGCAGTTTAGTAAAATGAAAATGAAAATGCTAAACAGAAAAACGAACTACTCTAAATATATGCATGAAACAAAACAACAAAATGTAAAG
>LPNX010108993.1:57242-74220 GCA_001517045.1 Pseudotsuga menziesii
TTAGGGACCATGACTGTAGGCTTGACAGCCGTGGTTAGGGACCATGACTGTAGGCCTTGTAGCCGCGGTCGGAAAATGCGGCAGGGAACCCTAAAGCCGCGGTGTTGGACCAAGCTATTTGGGTTTTTGGTTGGGGGAAGGGTGATTACTATTTGTTTGACATGAGTCTGATGAGTCTACTTTGTGTGATTGACAGGATGCCGTAGGTGCTATGGAGAGAGCGAAAGATACCAGATGAGTAGTAAAGGCAGTTTTGTACTGGTCTTCCTTTCGGATTTGGATCTGATTATATCCGGAAAAACTGTCCATGAACGAGAGGACTTCATGCCCTGCACACGCATCGATGAGCTGGTCAATAAATGGCGTGGGGAAATTGTCTTTGGGACAGGCGTGGTTTAAATCTCGGAAGTCAGTGCATACTCTAATGGTGCCTTGTTTTTTGTTAACGGGAACAGGGTTTGAAACCCAGGTGGTATAGGCAATGGGATAAATGAATCCTGCTGTGCGAAGTTTCTCAATCTCTGCTTTGACAGCTGGTAGTTTTGAGGGATGAATGGGATGCTGTTTCTGACGAACGGGGGATACATCAGGCCATGTGTCAATGTGGTGCTCTATAATGGCAGGGTCAAGACTGGGCATTTCTGTATAGGACTAGGAAAAGACATCACGGAATTCTCTGAAGAGTTTTTTGTATTCCTCAATCTCGTGCTCACTGCAAGAGGCTCCTAAAGTAATGAGTTCGGGGGTGCTTCCTGGGGCAGCGATATCAATTTGGATGACAGGTGAGATGTTGGCCATGTTACCCTCTTCGAAGGCGTCGGGAGCAGGAATAGGGTCCTTGAACCAGTCGACCTTGGGGGGAAGGAAGTCTTTGGATTCAACTGCAAACTAGGTAGCAGTGTTAGAGGAGGATTCATCTGGGAGGAAGTATGAACGATGGTGCATGTCATCCCAGGGATACTCCGGGGCAGTGAGAGCCTCGAGAATCTCTTCGTCAGTATGGAAAGTTTGTGTCGTCAAATCGGTTGACGAGGGAGTAGGGGCGGAAGAGATCATATAAATGGTATTAATCTCTTCGAAAGGGGGAGAGACCGGGGGGAGGATCTCCTCACTGGTGGGTGGTGACATCTCAAGATCCGGATTGTTCATCTCATAGAGAGTTACTCTGTAATCAGGGAGATCAGGATAGTGATTTGTGTAATGCCCGTAAACACCGCATATGGCACAGGGGTGGTTAGTGCGCAGGGATTTGTCGCGAGGCTTAGGGGTTGACTCTAGTTGGACAACCAGTATACTGGGGTCGTCATCAAGCATTTGCATGTGTTCCTGTAATGCCGGTAACTGAGGACATTGGTGAGTCGCATGGCTCAACTCATCGCACAGCGAGCATTTGGGAGGAGCACGAAACACAGGGGGGTTTTTGACTGTCTTGGGAGGTGGGACAGCAGAGTAAGGTTGGGGGCCTCTTCCCCCAGTGGGTTTGGTAAGAGGAGGGGGGGGGTTCATGGAGGACGACGGGGTAGCAACACCGGGAGGTGGTTGACTAGTAGTGACAATGGGTTGCACCGGTTGCAGGATGACATCTAGTGTCGGTGGAGGAACGGGAGGCGAAAGATACCAAACGGGTAATCCTATGGTTAAACCAGGGAGGCTGAGGGTAGCCATGACTGGGGCGCTAACTACTCCTGATGGGGGGAAGAGGAAAGGAATGGTATGGATGGGGGTAGCACCAATGTGGCTAGGTACCAAAGGGGGTTTAGGCAACAAGGGTGGTTGATTAGTAGGAGTTCACGTATTATGGGATAGGGTACACAGGTCAGACACGTCATTGGTGGGTGACGGGGGTGGAATATATTGGAAGGTCGAGGTCATGGGCGCATCTGAGTAAACTATGGGCCCCATAGAGGAAACAACTGAAGTGGTGGCACTTGAAACAGGTTGTTCAACCATGGGGAGAACATTTTCGGGTGCCGTTGGGGCACTGGGATCATGGTAGGTGAGTTGGTCAACCTTGACCACGCGTCCCTCATGAGGGAACATCATGGTACGAAAAATGGAAGAAGCAACCACCCGCATGGAATACATGTAGCTATGGCCAAGTAAAAGGTTATAATCAAGCTGTGCATTAATAACCTCGATGTTGATGAGGACGGTTTTTCCAGCCAGCTGGACGGGGACGTTAGTTAAGAGGCCTTGTGGTTGAGCCGAACGACCGTCGTAGGATCGCAACGCAGTAGAGGACTGATGGAGAGTGGGGGATCCCATTTTCTACCAGATGGAGGTGGACATGACACATGTAGGGGCACCTTCATCAATAATGCATCGATGGACGACAAAATTCTGAATGGAAACGGAAACTTAGAATGCTAAAGTGGAAGGCATGCGGGGTTCGGATTGGTCCAAATCAAACGCCATTACATTCGAATCATTTGGATCGATAGCCCCAATGGCTGAGAGTAAAGTCTTGCGCTGCGAAGGGAAGTTTTTTAAGACTTCTAACGTAGACATGGCTACGGGAGATTGGGCTAAGTCATCAACAATGTTGTAGTTTGACGCAGCCCGCACATTGGGGTTATTGTTGATACAGCGAAGCGGGAAATGAGGTGCTTTGGGAGCGCCATCTAGTGGAGGTGGAGGTATACGTAACGCCTGATCAGTGGGATGAGCGTTAGTGGGTTTATCGGTGGGAGGGGCTTCATAGGTGGATCCATATTGGTTTTGCCGGGTTTGGAGGTTGACTTCATCGAAGGACATCATCAACAAGTGGTGGGTACCTGAGTCAGACATGGGTTGATCAGGAGTAGTGTAAGTGATTTGTTGTTGGGTTGGCGCGTTGGCTTGAGGGGGAGCCAACGGTTGAGTGTTCACTACGCCTTGGTTTGGTAAGGGGTTTTGCAGCACCAAAGGTGGCTGCTGAGGTTGTGGGGGGTTGGGTGGTGCTTGAGGAGCCGCCCGCCCTTAGCAGTGGGCATCTTCAGCCCAAAGTTTCCGAACTCGCTCCATGTGTGGGCAAAAATGTGTGTAGTGGCCATAGACCCCACAAATAGAACAAGGATGGTTTGTTCGCAAATTGGGGTTTTTATCCTGCTTGGGAGGGCGATCAGGGTTTTGGTTAGCAGGGGCTGCATTATTATTATCAGGGGGATTAGGGGGTTGACCAGCTTGGTTTGGAGGTTGGTTGTTCCCATGATTTTGGCCCCTGCCGCGGTTTTGTTGGCCCTGGTTACATTGGTTGTTCTGGTTTTTCCGCGGGTTTTGTTGAGCGAAAACTTGCCCTTGGGCAGCAGGTGGATTTTGGGGTTGCGCAAGTGCTGGAGCAGGTTGCAGTGGATGATATGTAGGTGGAGGCTGTGCAGGGGCAGCAAGTTGAGGGGGTTGCTGATAGGATGCGGAACGGGTTGTGGGTTTGCCACAGGGGCTGCCTGTGGATGGTAATAAGCGGGTTGGGCTTGTGAAGGCACAGGAGTTGGTGCAGCCTGCTGGTGGTAGTAGGGTTGAGGTACGACCGGGGGGCATAAGAGGGAGTCACATGACCGAAACACTGCGGTGGACATGAGGGTCCATGAGAATGGTGGTGTGCCATGGGAGCATACGAGTTGGTTATTCCAGACTAGGAGGTATCCTACGAAAGGTCAGGGCCAGGGGTAGGATGTGCTATGGAAAATGGTTGAGGATGCGAAGAGACATGGCCAATGATGCCGTCGACAGTGTGGGATGCCCTCGGCGCATCATGCTGGGAAGACTCACCGCAAGGGGCGTTAGGTATAATGGTATAGAGATAACCTGACTGGGCGTAAATGAGGTCGAATTGTTGGGCCTTAAGGATGGCCTCTTCTTCAAAATGGGGTCTTTCAGATGCCACATCCTTAGAAATGACAGGGAGAAGGGATTTGAGGAACCAATCTAGGAAGATATGGTCATCTAATTTGATCTTGCATAAGCTACGGCGTCGACGCCACTCATGAATGTGGTCCATGATGTGGGTAGCCATGGTTTGTCTGCATGATAGGAGGATCTCAATGCCTGCATCATAGTGGACAGGTAACTAGAAGAACTGCAGGAAGGTTGATGCAAGGGAAGCAAAGGTGGCATGGGTTCCATGGGGTTGCTCGATATACCACTTGGATGCAGAGCCAGTGAAGGTGCGCTGTAAGAGATGGAGGCGGATAGATTCATCCACTATGGAGTTGGAGGAACACCATAGATGGAAAGACATAATGTGGTTTTGTGGGTCCTCACCTGCGTTGCCCTCGAACTTAGGGATGTCAGAGGGGAGCTTGGTGGGCATGTGAGGCCACGCAGGGTCGTGTCGGATAGGGTCATTGGTCAATCTGGCTAGGTCAGGTAGGTTGAGGCTGGCCATGAATGGAAAACTATAAGAAGGATGTGACACAGTAGTGGGTTGGGCCAAGTTGGGGCCAATGCCCCCAAGTGGAGGGGTAGCGTTAGGGAGGTTTCCCCCAAGTGGGGGAACTAAGGTGGTATAGGACGGTCCTGCACCACCATGGGTAGTGTGAACCACTGATGGAGTGGGAATAGGTATTCCTGCTATGAGAATAGGTGCCGTGAGGGGAACGGTAGATGGGGGCCCTGTGGAGGGCATACCCACAGCGAGTGTGGTCACTGGTGTAGTGGTGGATGTGCCACCAACGGTCCCTACCATGAAGGGAGTGGAAGTCACGCCAGCCATGGGGCTAGTAGGGGCAGTGTAAATGGGGTTCTCAGACTGGGGCTCAGAATCGGAAGTAAAATAAGGGGCGTCACTATTGGGTGACGGAGTCCGATGCCGCTGACGAGTGGAGTCAAGTGACAAGGCTCAAGATCTATGATAAGTGGTATCAAGTGAAGATGATATGTGTCGATGACGGGTGGTGTCAAGTGAATCATGCTGTGGGGGTTCGCCCCTGAGGCGCCGAGAATGTCTCGGAGACTCAGTGGTGACAGATGGTGTCAAATCTCTGTGGGTTGAGGTGGATGAAAAACAACTCAAAAATCCTAATGCAACCGAGTGTGCAGAAGGAGAGCTCAAAAAATAAGGCACTCAGGCCAACAACCAACTCAAAACACCCAATGTAACAGCTGTGCTACAATAGGTGGAGTGTCAACAGAAATGGTCAGAATACCAACAAGCAGCAGGTTTCCTAAAAATAAAAAAGGGTGGACTCACTAGACCAAAAGGAGGTAAGGGAGCATGCAAACACCTAACTAAAAGTATTCTGACTCAACTAGACATATCCTCTGCAAGGTGATGAAATCCAAGTTAGACAATATGAATAGGAAAGCCAAGTGGCTAAGATATCCCCCTACCGGGAGGGACACCGGGAAGTCAATCCTAGAAGAATGGAAACTAAGATACCCCGTTCATGACACGTCCAGAAAGGTGAATCTACCGTTTGGTCCTTTTACCGCAATACCCCTATACAGGGATATCCCGAGAACTATGAAAGGTAGCCCTTCAATTACTGAATGGAGTGCGGTATTCCACTCAGGCCTCCGGAACCAATCTCGCGACTTCAACCCTCCTACGGGAGAGGCCCTCTGGTAAACTGGTGGTGACCGTGCCAAAAAGTACTAGGGGACTTTGGTTCCCTAATTGGACAACAGCTATGTCTCAAGTGTAAGTAACCGAGGGGTGTTATTGGAAGCCTATCCCCCCGATCCTACCTAACTACAAAGATTCTTTCGTGTTCCCCAAGTGGGGTTAGAATATTGGTTGAGTTAAGTAGTTTTTTAAGGCTCACTTGAATTAGGTGACAGAGTGTGTGCTCATGAGGTGATGAGCCCGAAAAAGAAGTGCCACACAAAGGGGCAACCTTCTAACTAACAATAATACTAAATTCAAAACTTTAACATGCAAAATTTTCTGAATTAAAATGCTGAAATTTTAAACAGATTCTGTAAAAGGGAACATAAATGATGTTGCAGAAAAGGCGGTAAGGAAGTAGGGCTGCAGGTGGAATAGATGGCTATGCAGATGCAGAAAATATTGCAGCAAAGGGGCTGGGTTCAAAAATAGGAACACGGGTCTGTGGTGAAATCGTGCGGTCGGACCACGGGTTTGAAAGAAACATGCGCGGACAGGTCGCGGCTTTCTGGCCGACAGAGGCGGTCTGATCGCAGGGAAGGGGATGAAAGTCACGGTCCTGTCGCAGCGAGGGGGCTGAAAGTTGCGTTCAGGTCGCAGCAAATGGGCGGAAATTCGTGGTCGGGACGCAGGAAAATGGCCGACAGGCGCATCCAGATCGCAGCAAACAGGCTGAATAGCCGCGGTTGGATCGCAGGTAACAGACTTGAATCCGTCAGCAGGGCGCCGGAGACGGTCTGATAGCCGCGGTCGGGTCGCAGGTAAAGGCCTGAAAGACGCGGTCGGGACGCGACTGCAGAGAGAAAAAATGCGGTTTACGACGGCCAAAAGGGACAGCCGAAAGGAAAAAGCTAAATAATTTTTTAAACTGAAAACAGAGATTCAAAAGAAAAACAGTGGAGTCACCAAAACTGTAGCTAGGGTTTTACCCCTAGCTTGTGCGAATGAGCACCTACTAAGGAGAAATGACTCCTTAGTAGCAGTTTAGTAAAATGAAAATGAAAATGCTAAACAAAAAAACGAACTACTCTAAATATATGCATGAAACAAAACAACAAAATGTAAAGAATGTTTTTTATATTGATATTACCTCCGATGTGAAGGTTGGTGAAGGGCAGTGATCCAAGATGGTTGCTCCAAGCTCCAGCCTGCTCCTTCTCCTTCTCCGATGGTGGAAATGGGCCAAAAGGGGCTCTCAATGGTGAAAGTAGCTCAAGGGTGAGCTAGGGTTTCCAGAGTTGTTTTGGCAGAGTAAGGATGCTTATGATTGTGGATGTGAAATAAGGGGTCTCCATCACCTATTTATAGTTTTTTAGTGGTGGAGTGTTGGCCCATGGTTTTGGAAACCATATGGTTTAGGGCAGCTGTTTAGGGTTTTTTCCTCCTTTTCCTCATTATTTTATATTTTTTCTTCCCTTTTGGGGATTTTTGCTATTTTAGAGGAATTTTGGATATTTTTGGAGGAAAAAAGGGGTTTTTTGGCCTTTTGGAGGCATTTTAGGCCTTTTGGAGGCTTTTTAGATGGTTTTATGGCCTTTTGGAGGCTTTTTAGTGGGATTTTCAGGGTTTTTAAGGGAAATATGGTAGGAAAATGGACAAATGAGCCATGTAGTGGGGTAGATGAGGTAGTGAACACTTTTTGGGTGTTAACACAAGTCATTTAGGTAGAAGGAGTTCATTCTTGCTATTTCATCGATGATGTACGATCCCAACCACAGGCTGTCGAGCTTTCCATGTTTCCTGGGTTTTTCCTGTCATTTATCCCAACGTAGAACCATGTCACTTACTTGGAAGGACCCTGGCCGGGTAGACTTATCAAAGGCTCTCTTGACCTTGTCTGAATTTTTGATACTATGGTCAAGAGAGTCTCTTCTGCTCTCATCTAGCTCGATCAACTGGTTTATTCTATTCTGGATGGCCTCTTGATCTGAGCTAAATGTCTGGAGGAGCTGATAAATTGGAAGCTTTAGATGGACTGGTAAGGTGACATCAAGGCCATAGACTAGTTCGAAAGGGCTCCTCCCAGTTGAACTTTTCTTAGTGATCCTGTCAGCCCATAATGCTAATTTGATTTTGCTATCCCAAGCCTTTTGATTGTTGCCCACAATTTTTTTGATTATGGTCATTAAGTTCTTGTTACTTGATTCTGCTAGACCATTTCCTTGGGGATAGTAATTAGACGAGTGAGATAGGATAGTGCTGTACTTGAAACAAAAAGATGACATCTCGAAAGAAACAAAGCATGGGCCATTATCCATAATTATTCTAGTTGGCACACCAAATCTCATGATAATCTTATCTTCTAAGAAGTCCATGACTATAGCATCAGTTTCCTTCTTGGTGGGTATCACCTCTACCCACTTGGTAAAATAATCAGTGGCGGTAAGAATCCAAGAGTAACCATTACTCGAGTTATCCTTGAACTTACCGATGAAGTCAAGCCCCCACTATTGGAAAGGGGTTTGGACTACTATTGGATTTAGAGGCAAGGCTCTCATTTGTTGCTTTCTGGTGAATAACTGACATTGGGGGAAAACTCTGACAGCCTTGTGCACATTTGAAAATAGGTTTGGCCAATAGTAGCCTACTCTAAGGATTTTTTGGGCGGTTATTTTTGCTGCAAAATGTCCACCACAAAATCCTAAATGGAACTCAACCATGATTTTCTTGGACTCAGGTTCATCGACACATCTAAGTATCAAACCATCGGGGTTTCTCCAACCCAAACCATATTTGGTCAAACAATACTTAGTTACCTTTAACCTTAATACCCTTCTTTTATGTCCAAGTAAGTGATCGGGGCATGTAAGGTTGCGGAGGGAAAATATGATGTTGGTGTACCAAGGGTGCTGCTCTAATATCTGAAGCTCGTCTGATACAATTTGCTCTGAATTACTGCTTTGGCAGATTATTCCTAAAGCCTTTTCATTTCCTTGGGTCAACATCTTTGCAAGACATATTCTTGAATTTTTGAAACCCACTTACCCCTGATTCCTAGTCAATCCTACTGAGACATGATATATTTAACAGCTACATGGGGTACATATCCAATGATTTTGGAGTAACCTATATAAGTTCTGAAATGTTTAAGGGACTTGACAAGAGCATAGGCTTGTTTCTCCATCATGGTATACTTCAATTCTGAATTTTTTAAGGCTCTACTCATAAAGCCTATGGGTTGCTCTTGTCCCTCCTTATTCTTTTGAAGTAAAACATCGGCAATGGTGTCTTCTGAGGCAAAGGAGGATATCTGGAATTATTTGGAATAATCTAGACTAGTCAAGACCGGGGACATGGATATGGCATTTTTTATGGACTTCAATGCAACTTTCCCTTCATCCGTCCACTCAAACTTAGCATCTTTCTTTAATAGCTTTTGTAGAGGTTTCATTAATTCTGCTAAGTTTGGGATGAATCTTCTTATGAAATTGATCTAACCATTAAAGGACTGGAGAGATTTTAGATTGTGAGGCAAGGATACTTTCTTAATAGCTTCAACTCTTTTAGGATCAACCTTGACACCATCTTTAGAAATGATTTTCCCTAACAACTTGCCTTCATCAACTCCAAAGATTGACTTGGTGGGATTCAAGGAAATACCATATTTCCGACATCTTATAAAAACTTGCCTAAGATGACTTATGTGGTCAGATCTATCTTTTGAAAAAACAGTTAAGTCATCCTGATATATTTCAATTATTTTTCCTATAAGTTCTTTGAAGGAAAAATCTATGGCTCTTTGGAAGGTGGCACCAACATTTAATAAGCCAAAAGGCATTCTTAGAAATTTATAGGTACCCCAAGGTGTGGTGAATGTAGTCTTATGTTGATATTCTTTATTTACCAACACCTGGTTAGAACCGAAAAAACCATCCAACATGGACATCAGTCCTGATCCTGTTACTCTTTGAAGTAAAGTTTCCATGTTGGGTAATGGGTAATTATCTTTGAGGCATGATGTATTCAGATTTCTAAAATCTATACATATTCTAATTGACCCATTCTTCTTTCTAAAAACAACTAAGTTGGAGCACCAAGATGAATGCCTTGTAGGTGCTATGATCCCTACTGCTAGCATCTTCTGAAGTTCCTTATGCACAATGGGGGCCAACTTAGGATTTATTCACCTAAGTTTTTGTCGGAAAGGTTTGACCTCCTTAGCTTCTTTTGCGATGGGAATAGTGTGTTGAAACATATCCTCCCTATAGGATTTAAGCTCATCATAACTAAAGGCCAACACATCTCTATACTCTTTGATTAGGTTGATCAAGTTGTTCCTTTCCTTTTCCTAAGTACCTTTTCCAATTTTTATTAACTTGGGATCCTTGTCAGTTCCTATGTTTATTTCCATATAATTCCCAGTTTTTATTTTTTCTTTTTGTTTTTTATGTTGATCCTGACGATCGAAAAGATTCTCGAAAGATATAAGGCTACTTGGGATTTCATTCCTTTCATTATCCTCGCACTCCTGATACTATTTACCTTCCTGCTGATAACTGATCTTGCAACCCTCAAACTCTTGTAGATTGTGGATGAATCTCAAGAGTTGCTCATCATCTTTGAACACTTTCCAGTGGTCTATATTATCTGGAATTGAAGGTTTGAAATTTATTTCCATCTTTCCATTCCCATTAATCATTTCATCCGATGGATGGAAGGTGGATGCTGCTACTGCTAATTTATCTACTAACCCATTCATTTCCCTATGGACCTTTTGAATGTTAAGTGCATCAAACCATTCCATAGTGTCCCATGTGGCATTCCTATACTTCTTTAGTCTGTCATTTTTGCATTGATACCGATTCTTAATCTGGAGGAAAACTAAATATGAATCACCTTTTATGTTCAACATCTTTATCCCCGTATATTTAGTGGTTTCTAACCCTAGGAGCAATGCCTCATACTCGGCTACATTGTTTGATGCTTCAAACTCTAACCTGAATGCAAAGTTGAAGACTTTATTTGAAGGAGAGATGATCATGATGCCCACACCCTTTCCAGTTTTGGAATAAGCCCCGTCAAAGTACATTTGCCAAACTTCATTGATCTTTTCATTTTTAATGTTTTCCTTAATGGGGGCCATGAAATTTTACAAAATAACATAGTTTCCAAAGTTATCAGTGAAATGAACAAATTCATTTCCAAGATTCTTAGGGTTTTCTACATGTCATTTCCTCAGCTTTTCTCTATGGAGAATCACCCTAGTGTTCTCTGATGCAGGTATAGTAGCATATGTCCAATCCATTTGAATGTGCCCACCAAGAGTTGTGGCCCATTTTCTGGATAACAACATACCCCAATTATCTGGAACATCTATCACCACCACATCCATCGACATGTCAATATCAGGATACTTAGCCAACTTAACCTGTAAATTTAAGATTATCCCTACCACTTCAACTTCTCTTGCATCCATGCCACAAACATTGTGGTAGGGTCAGGTGACCCTTAGATTTAATTTCTCCATTACTTTTCTTGTCATGACATTTGATGAAGCACCTGAATCTAACATACAGTTATGCAGGAGAAGTTTATCAACTAAGAGGGAGACATAAAAAGGTGGGTGGTCTTCTCTTCTCGGATCAACACTGTTGAGGACTATGGGCATATCTATAGGTTCAATATGTTCAGCTTCAAATATAGCATTGTTATTAGGAAGAGGATCCTCTCTGATAATATTATGTTCTTTACTTTGACTATCCTCTAAGGCTTTCAACAACTTTTCTTTTTGACCGGGAATTTTAAGGACATCAGTTGCATAAACATGAATCTTAGCACTACTTATCCATTCTCCCATATCAATATTTGACTCAGGGACAATAGGAGGATCTGGGAGGGGAGGAGTGGTTACCTTTGGCTTGTACTACTTAGAAGGTGATGGCTTCTCTCTTCTTTGATACACAGCTCCCTTGAAACTGGCCTCCTTCATTTCCTTAATTGCTTCTGGAGAAGGCATTACACCATAAAAGTTAGAAAGGAGATCCTTCTCGAAACCGTAATCCGTGGCCTATTGCCAATGCTGGTTTGATAAAGGATAGCTTCGGCCTACCATGTACACATGATCAGACTCACCTGATGTTGTTTCCTAATTACTGACCTCCGCCATTCCATGTTCTATAACTTGGTTTTCTATATAGAAAGTGTCTTCTGGGTGGAATTGATCACAAGGTCTACACCATGGAATGACTTCATCTACCAAGTTAGTTGAGTCTAACTGGTTTGGAATCCTAGGTTCATGTTGAGGAGTCTTCTTCTGATACACCTAATTCTGTTTAGGCTGAAAGTTCCTAGGTCCATTATTTCTCTCTAGTGTGATTATTCTATTCTGAATATTATTCAATTGTACAGATTGGTTTGTCATGAATTGGTTCTGACTAGTCATCACTTTTTTCGAACAGGCTAGTTACCTTTTCCATGGGGTCTTTAGAGGTTGCATTTTCCTCTAATTAAACGGCCTTTCCCTTCTCTTTGTTGTACGAAGTGTTTCCCCTAGTGTAACCTAGAATGTTGGATTTGCCCGAAGATTGCATATTCCTTTCTATTTTTGTTGGAGCAGGGTCCCACAGCTACAGAAGAAGCTGCTAGTTTTGGCGGAAAGATAAGTTTTGGCAGAAAGAAGTTAAGAGAAAACTACCATGCCATAGCACGTTTCCAGCTGGAGAGCAGAGCCGAAAACCATGACTTTTAAGATAGAAAATTCAAGAAAGTTAACGGTACCTGAGCGGTCGAGAAGAGAGAGCTCAACCACTGCATTGAAGGCAACGGTGGAATACGGGAGGGCTCAGCGACCCTCGTAAAGAAGAAGGAGCAATGAGGCTGAAGCATTGAAGGCGAAGGACAGAAAAGCAAAGTGGTGCATAGTACCCATGATCAGTGCTGGGAAGCATGGAAGACTGCAGAGAGCTGTGGTGTGACGGAAAGCGGCTACCCAAAGTACAGATATGGCCGACTATCACTAGTTAGGGTTTTGGGTTACTGTTGGGACAGGCCCACAGTGTTGTAATGGCAAGACCTTCGGGCTACCTATAAAGGGATATATTTTGTATTGTAAAAGGGTTGGAGAGTTGGAGAGTTAGATAATGAGCATGTTAGTTAGTTAGTTGGTTCATTCAGCTGTATGTGTTTGTAGATTGTTAGACTATGTAAAACTCTAGCTCTGGTTCTGTTATTAGCAGAAGCAATCTTACGGTAACCAGTAGCTAGCTTATAGAATATGTATGTAATGATCCGCAGGGATCGACAGAGAGGGAAGAGTATATTGTAGGAGAGCAATATAGAAGAGAAAAGAGATCTAAGAGAGAAGATATTAAGCTGCATATGCGGTGCAGCAGAACTGTGTTTTACCTTCCCCTGAGCTATAATAAAAACACAGTTTTGTGGACGTAACTTCCATCCTGGAGGTGAACCACGTTAAAATCAAGTGTTATGCGATTGGTTTATGTGTTATGTTTACTTATGCATTTCTCAGTCAGTTCATGGACTTTGTTTACAGTTTAATGAATGAATGCGTTAATCAGTTCACAGCAACGTAGAAGGGTAAACATAAGTTAAAGTATTTGGCATGCTGTATATGGTTCATTTACGCTTTGCATGAAACAGTCACTATTGTAGTATCGAATAGCCTTGTAAGTTAAGTCTTGCACGTCGACACGAGCAACGCTAAGTGCACTAAACCATGGAGGTAGGATATCACAGAGAGGTGATACCACACTGGCAAAGGAGCTGTGGTGCACGATACCGCAGGTTAAGGACTTAGCGTTGGGCAGGAACTGCGTGTCGCACCATGCGCGGCGATGCGATAAGGTCGGAGATATCGCGAGTATGGGAAAGTGCACGCTGCAGGAAAGGATCACGTGATGGTATTGAGGAATATCTCACGGCTAGAAGAGCTACGGAGGTGAGGAGATCGCGCGTCACGAGCAGGAGACCATGTGACGTGCAGAAAGAGACCTCGCAGCTAGGAGAGCTGCGCAGCACTAGTAGGATTGCCATAGAACCTGGTCCAAGACGCTTGAGTCCTTGTTGTAATCTCTCAGATCACATAAGGTTATCAATAATACATACTAAAATAAAAAGAATATTCACAGATACAAGAGACAAGAACTGATAAGATGAACAGATTATATTATTCTCAATAGATGATACAAAGCCAAGAACTGAACTACATTCTTGAATGGCTCAACAGCCTAATATACAGGTTACAAACAGTTACAATCATAACTACCTGTCGGTTCACCGAACTGACACGACTATTAGTTAACAGACTAACTACTATGTTTACTCAGCCGACCGACGTAGTCGGTCTCTCGACTTAGTCGGCTGATCGACTAAGTCGGTCTTCGTTCAAGTCGACTTATGTCGACTTGCTCCTTCTACATCTCCCCCACAAAAAAAATATTTCTTCGTCCCGAAGAAAAAGGGAGGTAAAAAAATTAGATTAGAGGTACGAAAAAAAAATAGTTGGTCTGTGCAAAGGGAGACTGCTACTGAGGTGGGCTGTGCAGGCGAATAGTTGGTCTCTTTTGCACACAGACTTCGACTATTGCTGGTGCTGTAATGGCAAGCTGATGTTGAAAATCTGTCCAGGTCTGCAAGGCTTTCTGAATGTCGATAGTAAGAGTAGTAAGATTTGATAGTACCGACATTTTCTCTTCCATGGCCATCTCTGCAATATTTTCCATGTTGGGTCCCAGCAGCTGATTGTGTTCTTCCGCGGTCTCAAGGAGTCTCTTCATCTGCGGACAGATGTTGTCGACTTTCTCCAAGTTGGGAAGGGCGTGCTGAACCCACTGGTGTGCCTCACGTTCCAAGTGCTGCAGCTTAGTGTTTTCCATCACTATTTGTTCCTCGACTGCCTGCCTCAGTTCTGTCTCAGTTGACTTCCTTCTTTCCAAGGCCTGAATGCCTTGTCTGGTCTGCCTCGTCTGACTGTAGAGCTGCCCATAATGAGTAGGCCAATCTCGGAGTACTTCCTCAGTTACAATGGATTCCTCCATGTGGTCTTGTAGGAGTTTGTGAGCCTCCGAGAATGTTGTGTGTTGAGTCAGGAGCAGTCGGACAGTTTCTTCTTTTCGCCCGGCCTTAGTCTCGTGGAGGTGGGTCTGTATGGTCGACACCAAGCCTTCAAACAGTTGATATGCTCTGTCCAGCGGTCGGTCGGTAGCAGTGTTGACAGGTCCTGGAGCAACAGTCTGTATGAGAGACCTGCATTTGTCGAGAAACTCGACTTCTTGAGTCTCCTTATCCGCTAGCTGTTTCCTTAGTCGGGTCGTCCTCCTCTTCGACTCTTTTGCTAGGTTGTTCAGTAGCTGGCCAACCTCTGAGTCGGTCAACGAGCTTACATCCCGTAAGCTGATCCTTAGCTGATCGGGTCTAGGAAGAGGTTCTGTTGGTTTTTTGGGAGGACCTGCAGAAGTGGAAGGTGGATCAGAGGTCGAAGGGGTGTGGGTCGGAGGGTTGGGTTCAGTGGTCGGGGGTTGTTCGGTTTGGGGAGGTGGTATGTCCACCTCTGGCGGTGGTGATGATGGTGGTCTCGGCTGTGAATCAGGTGGTGGTGGAGGTGGTGGAGATGATGGTGGTGGTGGTGGTGATGGTGCGGAGGAAGGGTATCCTGATCCTGGGGGTGATGGAGAATGGTGTTGGGGACTTTGGCCGGAGGATAGAATGTCTTCTTCCGGTGGGACTTGGTAATCGGTGAAGGTCTGTTCGTGTCCCACAATGTCACCATCGTCATGCACCCTGGTAAAGACAGTTGTTTGGTGTGCGTATGTCTTGTCGCTTGCTTTAAGGGGAGTTGTTGTCTTGATTGTCTGCGCTGTTTTGAACAATGCAGGCAATGTTGCAAAGAAATCTCTAAGCTCCTGGTCTGAGCTTGCCCTGGCTCTGAGTGCCTCAGGGATGACTCTTGCAATGTCTTCAGGGGATAGGTCGGCCTGCTGCACTGGTGCTTGCTCTTCGACTATTTTAGTCGGAGATGGACGAGGAGGAGTCGTCACCAGGTCGACCACATCTTCAGATAGTGGTGTTGTTTTGGCCTTATTTGGCCGACCTTCCGGAGCTCCTGCTTCGACAAAACGTTGAAAATGGGTTTCAACAGTTACTTTATTTGCTCTGGCATCCTCGACTATATCGAGTGCTGAGGCTGCCAGTTCGTTGTCGTCGTCTGTAGAGTCAGCAAGGACAAGCTTGCGCTTACCTTTGCCTTGCTGATGTTTTTGCAATTTGATGTTCCTTCTGGCAATAGCGATCTCCTTTGCTAATTTATTGAGAATGCTCTTAGACACAGCATACTCAGGGTTGTCTTCCTCGACTTCTCCTGTCGGGGTCTGAGCCGGGTTGACCGTCTGAGTAGCCGGGGGAGCTGTTTGTTGTACTGGTTGTTGTGCTGGTGGTGGTGTCTGGTGTTGCTCGGTCGGCGGGTCCACGACTGGTGCGGTCGGGTGCTTCACTATTAAGTGCACCCGACTAGGAGTGCCAATTGGAGTATCTTCCGTCACAAAGGTGCTAATGTACAAGTGCAGCTCGTAATCTTATTCCTTCTCCTGGTCGGTCAGAGGTTCGACTATAGAGAAGTCGACCTGTGTTGCAGCCTCCGGGATTTGAATTTTGGTTCTTGTCTGCCGAGACAACTCCCGAAAGATCTGCTCGACTGTGGGGTAGTAGTCGAGGTCCCTGGCGTTGGAATCCTGAGTGTTTGACGACCATACGGATGTATGGTCGAGCTCCAGCTGGATGTGTGAGTCGGCTGGGAGGTGTCGTCAGATGTTCTGGGGCACCCTCCACTTTGTCGTGCGCAGCTTAAGCTGCTGGAACCAGTTTTCCATGAAGACCTTTCCCTGGTTGAGTTCATGCACAGTTCCTTTTTGTGAAAAGGGTTTGAACCTGTGCATCTCAAACCTAGTCGGCTCTCGGAAGACAAGACTGCCTTCCGGACAGATATAATACATTGCAATCCAAATAATTAAGGAGGGGAATTTGATAATACCTCCTGTCTCCTGACAGCGCTCGCATATGGTTTTAACTAAGTCTGCGAGGTAGTCTGCCCACCTGAAGATTCATCCGTCGGTTGTAATCTTGTCGAGGGCGTCCATCATTTCCAGTTTGAGGTCACTGCTGCGACCAGCCAAAGTGAGAGTAATGGCGATGATTTTCGCCACAATCTGTGGTGTTCGTTCCTTGATCTGACTGATCATCAGACCCTTGGAGTTCTTGCCCGACGTAGAACCTGTAAAGTGTTCGACGAGTCCTTCCTTGATCGCAATGGGGACCAGGTCACCCTGGTTTGAAAGACCAGTCAGTCGGGAGATAACATCTCCATTAATGTCGACTGGTCGGTCAAAGTAAAATCTACCGTTGTGGTAACGACTGATGATGAATTTGACCGCGGCTTCCTTT
>LPNX010108997.1:0-12469 GCA_001517045.1 Pseudotsuga menziesii
ATCTGCATGCCTAGGAGGTAAGGTTGTTAGTTTGTAAAGATTTTGTTTGATGGGAAACTAAACGAAAGAACAAGTTGCTTAGAAATTTTGAAGAATTGTTTTTATTTTTATTTTTGAGGGTTGAAGGCTATTTGAATTTTAAGAAATTTTGTGATATTGTGAGGGTTTGAAATCATTTGGATTTAAAAAAATAGTAGTTATAAGTGTTGAAAATATAGTTCAATGTCACTTACATTACTTTTACAAGATTAATTGGTATTTTTTCAAAAATTTAAAAATAGTAGTGTTGAAAATATAGTTTAATGTTGATTAATTGGTATTCTTGCAAAATTTACTTGGGATTCTATTTTGGATTCTATTTTGGGCATATGGTGCCATCCTCTTTCTTGTCCAGTCTGCTTCTAACATGTGTTCCTATATATAGTGAAAGAACATTTTAATTTTATTTGTAGTGTAGTTATAGTTGTGATTTCAAGATTTATTTTTTTATGAAGAATATTTTAATTTGATTTGTAATGTAGTTATAGTTTTGATTTCGAAATTTATTTATGTTTGTTTACTTTTAATTTTCCGTTGGTTTTAAATATTATTATCATAATAAATTCATATTTTAATTTTAAGATTTATTTATTTTTAATAATTTTTACTATGGGTTTTTAGCATCATTATAATAATAATAATATTCACTATTCCATTTGTTGAGATAGCTGGCTTTTTTTATTAAAAAAACAAAACCAACTCTTTTAAGGTTGGGCAGGTTAGTACATTAATTTATGTTTTTTTCTTTTCATTTACTTATACCACTAATGACTAAAAACGATTTATTAAATGAAAAAATCAAATTAAAATTTAATATATTATTTTGTTGTAATTATTTTTATAATTTTCAATAAAAACAAAAATATTAATTAATGAATTATATTTGAAAATATCATTATCTTATCTTATTTTCAAAGAGTAAGTGATATAAAACATGACCAAAGCTTTCAGAGGCTCCATTTGTTTTTTTTACAAAAACGGTTAAGAATTTTTATTATAGACTGGCAAAGAGGCTACCAGGACCATTACAATGCATATTCAGAGCTACTATCTTGAGCTTCATCTCCAAATCACACATAGCTGATACATGGCTGGATCGAATCTTCCTGGATTCTGCATTAGCTGAAAAGTTGCAGACTAGAGGAGCCTTAGTGTTAGGGAATCGGATGATTTGAAATTTCTGCATTGACAATTAGCTGACTCTTGCTCAATGATGTGCCCCGATTAGCCTCAGCATCCGCTAGATTGTTGAGATTCCTTAGCACGTGGTAAGCTTTGTAAGTGCTGAAGTGTGTCAGAAGGAGAAGGAATTTCCTGTACGTTTGACCAAGGTTGATGTCCGTTGGCCCTTTCTTAGTGTGTAACGCCTTAACAATTAGCCTGGAGTCACCGAAGATAGTAATCTTCTGGATGTTCAGCTTTCTTGCTTGTTTAAGACCTTGCCACAGTGCCAGGAACTCAGCTTGATTGTTTGAGGCGTAACCAAGACCCCATGCATAGGACAGATGCAACTTGCCAAAAGGATCAATGATAATGCCGCCTCCTCCAGCTTGACCCGGATTTCCTTTCGAGGCCCCGTCAAAGAAGAGGCACCATTCATCAAGGGTTGACCTCCACTTGATAAATTCCTATTCATCCAACCTGATTTCCCAGTTTAACTTTTGAGGAGGGTTGAGAGCTTCGGTGGTTTGCTGGTTCAGATTGAACTCCCTAAGCCAACGATCTTCTTCAGGAGAGAGGTTGACCGAATTTTTGATGGAAGACTTAGTACTTAGCGCTTCTGCCATCATAGTTCGGGCTTTAACAGCAACTTGAGGAGGAAGTCTACTTTCCTCTTTGAAAATTCTGGTATTCCTCTCCAACCAGATTTTCCAACACAAGAATTTAGGAGTCCATATCCACGCGAGCTTGAGGAGGTTTTTCTTGCTCAGATTGAAAGGAGAGAGAGAAGTCCAGTTGCTTATTATCTCCATTACCGAGTTTGGCAATCTTTCAGCAGTAGATCCTATCATAATCCTCCATACCTCTTTCGTAAATTCGCAGCTGATAAAGAGATGCTCAGCCATTTCTTTAGCGTGCTTGCATAGGGAGCAGCGTGAAGGCCCTTCCCAGCCTTTCCTCTTGAGGTTGTCGCTGGTCATAATGCTGCTGTGGAGAAGAGTCCAAATAAAAATGTTAATTTTGGGAATAGAGGGGAAATTCCATAGAGTTTTCCACGGTGCTGGGTTAGGAGGGACCCAAGGTGTTTCCAAGATGGCAGCGTAGCCAGCAGCTACTGAATAATGTCCAGATCCTGATCCCCAACCACGTTTGTCTTTGGATCTGGCAGAATGGGGCAATTTCCCTTGAAGGAGAACCAACAGCGTTGAAGCTTCATCCTTTAGCTCTTCCGGGTAGTTTCCAAGATTCCAATTTTCCCAGGATTCGTGATCATCATTGTTCCAAGTGGAGATGTCCCATAGAGTGGTTCGATTATTTTCCTGAAGCCACGTTTTGATGTTCTCCAGATCGTTTAATTGATTGAGGGGCTGATCCCCCAGAATAGAATCATCCCATATTTTAATTTTTGCACCATTTCCGGGAATCCACGTGAGCTTTGGGATGAAGTGAGGGAGGGCCCTTTTGCAAAGGGTGAAGATCGGGGAGCCTTTCTGCGTTTTTGTGGGTTTTTCCAGGCATCTCTCCTTGTCTCCTTTGAAATATTTTTTCCTGAGAATTTGTTTGCTCCAGGTTCTTTTCCCAGTAATCATATTCCACAGAATTTTGCCACCCATCGCAAGATTTTGGACAGCCACATTTCTAATTTGAAGACCCCCCTCCATCTTTGGCTGCGTTACCTTGTCCCAGTTCACCAAATGGAGCTTCCTCTCACAGCTACGACCTCCTTCCCAAAGGAAGCGACGGAGTAACTCATTGATTTTGTTGGTTATCGTTTTGGGAGCTAACAAAACAGAACATTGATAAATTGGCAAACTGGTGAGAACAGAGTTCATCAAAACAACCTTACCTACTTTATTGAGCTAGTTTGCTCCCCAGGCATTGATTTTGTTTTTTAGTTTGTCCAGCAGAGGCAGCCAATGGGCAACTTTGGGGTTAGCTTTGAAAATTGGAATGCCCAGATAGTTGAAAGTGTCCCAAGTTGTGTTTCCTTCCATTCCAAGAATTCGAGAAATCTCCAGCATTTCAAGAGGAGAGCAGTTCCAGCCAAAAATATTGCTTTTGTGGTAGTTTATTTCACTTCCAGAGCTGCTTCTGTAGAGGTCCAGTTCAGTTTTGAAGTTCCTAGCAGTATTAAGATTGGCAGCTCCTAGTAAGAGAGTATCATCAGCAAACTGGGCGTGGTTTACCTCATTGACTTTTGGGACGATTCTGATGCCTGAGAGAGATCTGTTTTGAAGCCTTCTGTTCAGTTGGAAGCTAAGCACGGAGGCTTGAATGACAAAGAGCACAGGGGAAAGAGGGCAGCCTTGCCTTAATCCTCTTGAAGCCTGGAAGAAGCTGGTGGGACGGCCATTGACCAACGGGGCAATCCAGGGGGTTGATATGCAGGCTTTGACCCACTCTATAAATTTCTAACTGAACCCAAAGTTCCTCATGGCTGCAAAAAGAAAGTCATGCTTGACTCTGTCAAAGGCACTGGCCAAATCCAACTTAACCACCATACCCTTCTCTTTTTTCCTGCAGCTGGTGTGAATGGCTTCTTGAACCAGGATAATGTTATCCAGGATATGTCTTCCTCTCACAAACCCACCTTGATTTTTCGGTATCAGCTTCTGTTGGCCATAATTTTAGTGATGACTTTATATCCCGTATTACATAGGGAGATAGGTCTGAATCTGCTAAAGTTCTTGGCACCTTTTTCTTTTGGAATGAGGGCCAAGAAAGAGGAATTAGTGCTGCCACCCAACTTGGCACAATTCTGAGCCTTCTTGACCATTCTGTAAAGATCCTTTTTTATAATATCCCAGCAAGCAATGTAGAACTGGGCTGTGAATCCATCTGTCCCTGGGGCTTTGTCTCGGTCCATTTTGAAGAGGGATTTCTTGATTTTCCTAATGCTGACAGGCCTGTTCAGCATCATGTTGTCATCATCATTGATCATGCTTGGAATCTCTGAGAGAGGGTAAATATTCGGGTCCACTGGATCGAGGTCCGGGGCTGAATATAGGTTTTTGAAGAAGGAATGAGCTGCCTCCTTGATGCCACTGAAGTCCTTTATGACTTGATCTTGCATCTGAATTTCACTAATGGAATTATAGTTTTTCCTGGCTTGGGCTTGCTTGTGAAAGAACGAAGTGTTTTTGTCTCCAGCTTGAAGCCAAAGCGTTCTGGATTTGACTCTCCAATATATTTCCTCTTCTCTACAAGCTTTATGGTACATCCTTTGAAGCTCAGCCTCCCGGTTAATCAGGTCAGGAGTGACAAGAGATTCTTCTAAGGCCTTCTGAATTCTTATCCTTTCAGTCATGGGAGAGATTAATCCTTTAGCCCAAGCTTTCAGGTCAGCTTTGAGTCTTCTGAGCTTCCCTTCCCAGACATAGAAAGGGGAGCCGTACACAGGTTGCTTCCAGGAATTGGCCACAAGATCAAAGAAGCCTTCCTGATTAACCCGAATTGGGCTGAACTGGAAGGGGATAGGACCAAGCTTTTCCCCACTGGACAAAGAGAGCAAGATAGGTTTATGATCAGAGGTGTAATGCGAGAGAATCTTGGAGGTCGCCATAAGACCAAGGGTTAGAAAGGCGGACTGAATGAGGAAGCGGTCAAGATGGGCAGCTATGTGGCCCGGTCCAATCCTTTTATTGGACCAAGTGAACTTTCCCTTGTCAGGAATGATATCTTCAAGCTCCCAATCCATCATCAAATCTTCCACCCACTCTCTTGCAGGATCCCGGACTATGGATCCCCCTTTTTTTTCCGCTAGAGCAAGGGTTACATTTAAATCTCCAGCCACTACTAAGTTTTCAAGATTGTGTTGGTTGAGAAATAAATTTAAGGAATCCCAACACTCTTTTTTCTCAACAAGAGAGACATGAACATACATGTTGAAAAGACTTACAAGATGTTCGGAGTCTTTATGGATCAGCTTGGTAAATAACCAGTGAATGGTGCCTTCTTCTTCAATTAGCTCAAGCTTTGCAGAGTCCCAGAACGTTGTTAAACCTCCCGAGGCTCCTCTTGCGCTCACAGCCCTACTCGGGCCTTTCTTCCAGAACGAGTTGCTTGCTCGGAGGAGAGCTTCCTCCTCCATCTTCGTCTCCTGGATTAGGAGGACTTTAGGCCTTGTTACTCTTACTAGATCCCTTATGGCTTCTTCCTTTAGAGTGCTGCCTAGTCCTCTGCAGTTCCAGGAGACAAATTGCATTATTTGTCTGAATGAGAGGGATGGCCCCCTTTCGGGGTCTTCCCTAGCTTCATCCCCGATCTAGTATTCATCATTTCTGGTATGGTGTGCTGTGAGCCTTGGACCACATCCTTGTAGGACTGCTCTTCTCTTCTTTTCTTCTCAGTCTTCCGTCCGCACTTTGGTTGGTTTGGTGAGCCTGACGGACTGCTTGCTTCAGTATCCCCTTCCTCAGATGATTCAGCTCCTGTTTTCGAGCCCAGACTGATATGTTCCTTTGACTGGCTAAAGACAACCAGATGTGGGATTGGGACGGATGGGCCTTATGGCGCCTGAGTTCCTTCAACTTCTGGAGCGTATATGGGGGTTTGAGCTTCATTGGCGGGTTCCTGGTGACCAGGTTTTGAACTTCCAACCGTTGGGGGTTCCTGGTTCGTTTTCTCCTTGCTTTTGGTGTTGTTGGCGGTTCTGCTTTTCTTTACTTTCTGCCATCCTTCGGCATCTTCTTTCCTAGCGGCCAGTTTGGGGCAGTGTCTTTGGAAGTGGCCATGCTCCTGGCAGTTCCTGCACTTGAAGGGCAGGTGCTCGTAGTCCAATTTCTGATAATGGGTCTAGGATCCAACGGTTAATTTTATTGCCTCAGGAAGGCCGGCTTCAAGATCAACTTCTACACAGATTCTGGCGCAGGTATATTGTCCTTTGTTATCAGCTTTGTCTATGAAGCGACTGATTTCGTTCCCTATTCTCTGCAGAGATTCAATATCCCAGCAGTGCACCGGAAGGTTAGGAAGCCTAACCCATACTGGCACTTCTTTGGGTAGATTGACTGAGGGATCAAAATCTGGTGTCCATTTGTTCAGGTATAGACCCTGCGTTCCCATAAAGTATGGGCCATTTCTGAAGATTAGATCGCGATCTTCTTTTGAGATGAATTCAAACACGAAAAACCCTCTTCCAACAGGGTAGCAGGTTACTCCTTGTTTCAGATTGGGCTTCCAATTTCTCTGTATCCAGTCACCAGTCGTCTTGGTGGATGGCCATAGGCCCATGAACTGGCCCACTAGACCTCGCTTAGCCAATGCCAGAGCTATCTTCATTGGTTTTTCTTCCGGAAGAGCGATTTCAGGAATTTCCTCCAACTTCTTGATGAATTTGGGATCTCCGGGATGGAGGGCTTCTTGCCTCTGCTGAGGAGCCTCCGGAAGGCTTCCTCGTTCGATCTAGGAGGGGGGTGGGTGGCCTCCCCTCCCCCAGGCGCCGCCATCACTGCTCAACGCAGCTCAACCCAAGTTCCAACCTGTGCTCAGCCCTCACGCGTAGCTCCAGCGCCTCGTCCAGTCGAAAATAAGATGGTTGGAATTTACACTTTTTTAGAGGATCCATTTGTTAAATAGTTAGAAATTAGTTTGCTTTGACAAAGCTTTCAGAGGCTCGGCAATTTGCTTTGAAAATCCATTTGTTAAATAGTTAGAAATTAGTTTGTTGGATGAGTAGTAAATAACTCTTACATGCAAACATTATTTATCTTCCAGTGTTATCTATTTTCTGTGCAAACCTCATTGTGCATCTCTACTTGAACATCACTTTTTTAGTTACAAGAAACCATAGGTTAAATTGTGGGGATACTTTATTTAAATATTTTTTGGAATCCAACTTGTATTCTTAGTGTTGGATGGATCTTGGTTCATACTTAACCTATTCTTAGTGTTGGATGGATCTTGATTCATACCTAACTAGGATTGTTTTAGGGATTTATGTGTATAAAAACATTTATTCTTATTTTTAATATTTATGTTTATTTATTGTTTTTTTTTTATTATAATTTTTTTTTAATACATAAATATTTCAGAATTTATTTTGCCATGTTTTTTATACAATTTAATTGGTTAAACTACCTGAATCTCTCAATACAGTATTAAGGAACCAAACTCAAATCCAGGGAGCTAATAGTATTCTAAAATACAATACAATTGCATAAACTAATGTTATTTTTAGTTTTTTTTTTAATTTAATTGTGCAAAGATGCTCTTTTTACAACATTGTATTCAAACTTTTTTTCTCTCTTATCTTATGCTGTAAAGATGCACCTTTTACAATGTTGTATTCAGTTTCTTTTTTCTTATCTAATGCTGTAAAGATGCTCTTTTTACAGCATTGTATTCAGTTTGTTTTTCTTATTATTTAATGTTATAAAGATGCTCTTTTTATAGCATTGTATTCAGTTTTTGTTTTCTTATTTAATGTTGTAAAGATGCTCTTTTTACAACATTGTATTAAGTTTTTTTTTCTTATTTATTATTGCTCTTTTTACAACATTGTATATCGGGAAAGTAATTTTGGATTTAAAAATTTTACAATTTTTTCCCAAATGTAAATGTAAACTTATGAGATATTATACAATTTTTTCCCAAATGTAAATGTAAACTTATAAGATATTATACATTTTTTTCCCAAATGTAAATGTAAACTTATGAGATAGTATAGGTTTTGAAGCCCCTCTTTTTTTTTCTTCTGCATTTTATTTACAGAATTTAATCTGGCATTTGGCCCTTTAATGGAAAGTTTGCTAACTTGTTTGGGATCTAGACTCAGGCTGTTCAACAAGAAAGAATTCAAAAGCAATGAGCTTCATGTTGTGACATGCTCTTCTTTCTGTAAATGGCTAATATGTACATAAACTTATTTGCTTTGTCAATGCAAATATGCACATAAAACTCTTTGCTATGACAATGCTGGATACACACAAGTTTTTTTTAGCGTTGACAATGCACTGATATGCACAAACATGTTTTTTTTTCTTCTGCATTTTATTTACAGAATTTAATCTGGCCTTTGGCCCTTTAATGGAAAGTTCGTTAATTTGTTTGGGATCCAGACACAGGTGGTTCAATAAGAAAGAATTCAAAAGCAATGCGCTTCATGTTGTTACATGCTTTTCGTTCTGTAAATGGTTATTATGCACATAAACTTATTTGCTTTGTCAATGTGAATATACACACCAGTTTTTGTTCGCACTAGATATGCACAAACATGTTTTTTTTTTCTTCTGCATTTTATTTACAGAATTTAATCTAGCCTTTGGCCCTTTAATGGAAAGTTTGTTAATTTGTTTGGGATCCAGACTCAGGCGGTTCAAAAAGGAAGAATTCAAAAGCAATGCGCTTCATGTTGTGACATGCTATTCCTTCTGTAAATGGCTAATATGCACAAAAACTTATTTGCTTTGTCAATGCGAATATGCACATATACCTCTTTGCTTTGACAATGGCAGATACACACAAGTTTTTTTTCGCTTTGAAAATGCACTGGATATGCACAAACATGTTACAATGTGGGAAGGTTGACGCCCTAAACAATTTTATTTAAAACTGCATCTGGGACTCCTAGAGATATGGATTCTATGAAGGGGCTCAAATTGGATGTTGATAGGATGGCTACTTCCCCTAATTTGTTTCTTGTTTTAAATATGCTTGGGTTAATGGTTTAGTTCATAATCTACTCAGGCCTATGGTTTTAGGGTTAACAGTGGGGTTGCGGTGAGGAAAAAAAAATGTATGAAAGTTGTCAGCAGTGGTGGCCAAGGGAGCCCTGATAGTTGGTGGAGTTATTGTTCGGATCAATGAATGTGCCCGCTCTTTGGCTCCAATTTCATCTTGTTGTTTTAGCCATTTTTCGGCTATAAGGTCAACGTCTTTGTTGTCTTTGCTTGCCCTTAAGCAAAGCGAAAACCCTAATATGAAGCTTTTGTGAATAATTTCATTTATGCATTCCTCCAGTCTATGAGATCAAAACGGAAATGTCACTCAAACATGCAATTTCTGTTGTGATTTTTATTGATTCAAATTTATAAACTATACTATCTCTAATGGTTTTGTAAACACAGATAATTAATCAGGGGCCTTCGTCATGGCTATTAGTATTTATTTTATTAAATGTTCATTCCTTATGGTTAAAACAGGCTATTCAAATAGTAAGTTAATAGGTGAATTTCAAAAAAATAAATTATTAGTTGGTACTGCCTCGTGCTAAGTGTATTAAGCTTCAAAATTCTCCTTGGTGTGAGATCTGTAAGGTATTCTTCTGCTCTACCATTGTGAGCGTGCTCTCTTGGGTATTGGACAAGGTTTCATTTTCCTTTTCTCTACAACTGTGAGCATGCTCTCTTGGGTATTGGACAAACCCCAAACTTGTTTCACGGTAGGTAAAGCCTATGCTCGAATATGTAGGTAAATACCAGCGTTTTTTTCTTTTGTTGCTTAGCCTCTTTGTTTGTTTGCCATTATATCTTTGTTCATTCATTTAGTTTTGTCTTTGAATTGTTCTTTCTATGCCAGGCTTGGGTGGTGATAGTGATGGTTAGCTACTCCTATCATTCTTGGTTCTTATTGTAGTATACTCCTTCCTGTGTAAGTTGTAATACCCTTCTACAACAGAACATAAATTTGTTTGTTATTCTCTTCAATAATTTTTGTTTTGACTCCACCTTCAGAAAGAAAGTTATCAAGAATGGACGATAAATACTGCAGTGTCGAGCATAAGATGTTTTATAGCAGCCATTCAATAAAATACATCGATTACGACAAGTCAATAAAAGTGATACATAGATGAGGTCATTAGTGCCTCTTATTGGAAGACTGAATGGCCATTATCATCCTTATCACTAAATTTTATGTTTTTAAAGGAAGAATACCTTCTTAAACAAAAAAAATCTATAACCTATGTCTTGACTACTGGTACAAAATGACTACAAATTTGACCACATTTACATCATCTCCAACTGCACGGATATAAGATTTATAGAAGAAAACGAACCAGAAGCCTCTCCCAACTTGCTTTTGATATTTTGTCTGGACAGAATTAAAACAGTGATTACGAACTCACAATTGCAAATACAACTCCATAATGGACTCATCTGCACCGAACAAGGATGGGGTTAATTACAATTATCCATGGGATAGCACAAGGGTGTCCTCTATCGCCAGCGTCACTCAATATGTGCCTCCATTCATTCGTGTTGGCCTTATCAAACTTTGATGTACCTATTTGTTGGTTCATTGTGCCAGATATGCAAACGAGAAGTTTGGAAAAGCTCATGATATTATTTTTATTTGAAAACTAATGTATTTAGAAACCTTCTCCTATTTGAGTCCAAGTTGCCAGGGGCATGAGCTACTTGGCCTTGTTGTTGAATCAACTCTAAATGGTAAATAGTGAATGGTTCCAAACATTGATGGTATGTTTACATAGTAAATCGCTTCTAATTGTTGTTAGATTTTTCTTTTTACCAAGTCAGAAAATGGTCAATGTTTTAATAACAAATTCAGTGATTGCTTGAAATGTGCACACACTGATTTTTCTATTTTTATCTCTAGGTTTTGTTTTTGTATTGATATTAACTTTTCCAGTATTGGTAAGGAAATGAACAATGCCAGAATCAGATGAAGTATTGACATAAGTTCTTCGGCACTCATCAGAAAACTTTTAATGTAGCTGCCGTAAAATAGTGCTGGAAAACAATAGTTTTTTCAGAACTTACTGGCCCACTTGAAGATGTTACGAGTTATGACTCTCCATTCTATTTCGTTGCTTGCCTTTGCTTTAAAATACATCTGCATAATTAGGAACAATGTATGATCTTATATTTAATTTCATGAAAAGTGTTAGAATGCAAAATCATTGATATCAAATATCAACGATATTTGTTTTTGAATATTGCCAATGAAAAATACATTCAAAATATAGTAAAACTAGTGCTTATGATTAACCCTTTGCAATTGGTTGTATTTTAAATTAATAATTAATGCTCCAGGTGTCGTTAGAGTCGGCAGTGGCTTATGCAGACAATATTTTTGCAGATTTCTTCTTATTTTTATGAATGGCTCATTCTTCTTATTTTTATGAATGGCTCATTTTTTAAGGTTGGTGGCAGCTACAGACATTTTTGGAGTCTATTTTATCTGGCTTCATTATGTATTTAAAAAAATATAAAAAATAAATAATTATGGCTCTGCCAAGTGTCAAAGCTATAAAAATAATAATAATTATGGCTATGCCAAGTGTGAAGGCTATACCTGTCCCGTTCAGGTCATTATCATGCACCTTTCATTATCTTAAGATCTTTGTTTTCTTCCTCTTTTTAATTCAAATAATTACCAAAATATGGAACATGCATTGCATTTCTACCAATATTGAACTATAAAAATTCTCACTCTTACTCTTGCAGTAAATAGAATAAAAAAAGAAAAATAGGAAAACTATAAAGATTCCATGTTATAAAGAAAACACACACCCAACATTTGCTCACATAATACTCTCCATCTATCAATAATGAGACTATCCATATCTATTGTATATAGGGTTTCCTCTTTCCGTGTTAGAACCATATGCTATGCAATCAGTGCAGTCGCTCGATTTGAAAAAAAAATAGTTTTAGAATTCTTTTACCTTTCCTCTGGATATGGTTTAAAAAATTTCCATGTTCAAGATCCGTCTAATTGATTTTAGGAAAATATCCTAAACAAATTGTAAAAGCTCCACTCCTTTGCTTTAAATCATTGCCATAAATTGTTTTGTTGTTTAGGCAAGCTTCTTCTTTCCTTAGGGTGGGAAAACAAAATTAAAATGCTAAAATACAACTATGCACACAAGGACTGTTCTTATTTTTTCATACTTTTTGTATTATTTTCAAGGATCTGTGTTTCTTCTTTCTTGAACAGTCCCAGTTATTGTTAGACTAATTGGATGATCCTTCAAATTGAACAAATGAATTTCAAACTAATTGGATGATCCTTCAAATTGAATAAATGAATTTCAAATTGATATGCTCATTTTTCTTTCATACATTTCAATTTAACAGATGAATTTCAGATTGAGATGAAAATGTTTGTGTACTTTTCACTTGAGAGGAATTCATAATTAAGATGTAAAATATATTTAATTTGAGAAGAATATGAAATCCATATGTAAAACTAAAAAACTAAAACCAAAAATAAAGTAATAGATTGCACAATTATATAAAATATTAATATTTTTTTGTTTTATTTTACTTACTGTTGATATTCATTCGATGGTGTGGAATAATGACAT